>DWMA01000211.1:0-13066 GCA_018252035.1 Urbanus sp. 3 SS-2014
ATGAAAACTACATATTTACATTTGATATTTTTAATTGGGCATATGGAGATGGAGGATAAAGACCTCCCTCTAGTATGTATAGAAAAAAATATTTTCAAACAGTTGCTTGTTATGAATGGCCATTCTTGGTACTGACTTTTCTTCAAATAATTAACTCTTTTAAAACATTATAAGTTTTATTATTATAACTGATCATATATCATCATCATAAAATGAAACTCTTTCTTTGTTTTTGTTCTAAGTTCTAAGCTGATACCTAACATATTATATATTTTTTTACTTTGTACATTCATAGCCTCACAATAGTATTTTTTTCTGTGTTATGGGTACCATGGACACAAAGACAACTGCACAAAAACACAAATCCAGAACAGAAATTTAAATTAATTATTCAGATATGTCTGGCCGGAAATTGAACCCGGTACCCATTGCGCGTCAGACCGGTACGGTGACCGCTCCACCACGCGGAACGTAGAAATGTTGTTATATACTTACCGGTAGATGGCGCAACAGCAACAAGTTTGTGCTAACTGTAATAAAAGAATAAATATAGATTCAGCAATATTGAATAATACTTGAATTTGCTTGTTAGTAACAACATCAATATTGTAATATTAAACATTCATAGAAACTTTAATTGTAAGTACTGTTAATGGCAATACTGAAAATAGTTTTTTTTTTATAAAAAAACAAAATTATGATGGCATGCAAAAGTGTGTCAACACTGTCAACGTCAAAAAGCGAAGCTTGTGATTTCAGATTGCTTGTTTGTGCATAAAATATTTCGAAAATACAAATTGAATCACAGCAATTAGTGTGATTGCTGCCGTGATTTCACATTTTAATTGTGAACATTCGATATCGGTGCGTGCGTGGTGGTGTGATTGCCGTGGCGTCGTTCGGATGTGCGTTGTTTGGCAAATACTCTGACATGTACCTAAGTTGGAAAATTCTTTGATGTCGGGGCCGTGTGTAAAAATAACATTGGATTGTCGCGACGAGTCGGGTGGCGGCGTCTGATCCCGCCAGCGCCATGATTCCTACGATGACGCGAAGGTTCGGCCTTTACGCCGCTCTCCTTGTTTTGGGTAAGTCCATAATAATTATACCGCCACGACCAAGTCTTGAAAGATTCAGCTCGCTGTGGTTGTAAACTAGTTGCATACCTTCTAGTGCTAATAAATTGCAGTGAACTTATGTTTTAATGTTTCACCATTTGTGTATTTTTAAGTAATAAACTTTTATTTGTCACTACATTATTATTTTAAGATTATGGATGATGATAATCGTGAGATAAATTTGGCAGTGATAAGGAATAAGTAATTGAGATATTGAAGTGTGTCTAATAAACAAATGCTGTATGGAATTTTTCTGATGAATTGATACAGTCAATGGAATTTATACCAACTGAATGGATGTAAATATTTTGATTAATTAATTCTTATTTCATCCATATCTATTCATAAAATATTATTATTTTGATCATGATTGTTTCTATTATGTTTATTAAAACTCTGAATGTATTTATATTACTTTAATGTAAAAAAAGTAACAAACAGTACCTAATCTTAATACAGTTTCTTATTTTTGTGACTGTTAATTGAAGTAA
The DNA here is from genome assembly GCA_018252035.1 of Urbanus sp. 3 SS-2014. Lineage (NCBI taxonomy): Eukaryota > Metazoa > Arthropoda > Insecta > Lepidoptera > Hesperiidae > Urbanus > Urbanus sp. 3 SS-2014. Next base: position 1,610 of record DWMA01000211.1, read on the forward strand.
TTTTGAACTGGGCGTACATTTGTAAGTGACTAAATTTGAACATATTTTTAAATAATTGGCAATTAAATATACTATACTATGAAGTTGTTGTTGTGTATGGTATCTAGCTAATTGTCCTACTCATATTCATTTTTGTGTTAGACTGATGATGTAATTTATAAATGTCTTAATATTTAGTTGGATAAGGTTATAAAAAAATATTTGTATTGTTTTATTTTAGGGATAGAGGGGCAAACATTCAAGCCCCTTTTGGCAGCACCACCAAATGTATTACTAAATCTCCCTCCACGCCCCAAGGTGGGTGGCATTGAGACGCGATACTGCGAGGTATACAACACATCAATGCCGGCACTATGTGACCCAAATGACCCAACATGCAAACCAAGAGAGGTTGTTAAAGAAAAGTGTGAGGCATTAGAGGCAGATAAGAGCAACCACTGCTTTGTATTATGGCATTATGACAATGAAACCAATAAGTCCACAGTCAAAATGAAGGGTTGCTTCTTGGATACTGTAGCATGCAATGATAGGACCTCCCAGTGCAGGGTACATAATAATAAATTCCCATTGCTACACTGCTGCTGTGAAGGAGATATGTGCAATCAAAATGCAACCTTCCCGGGTCTAGAAGCGGGGATACCAGCGCAGACGGAATCTCCCAACATAGTACTAGCTTCTGCATTCCCAACAACTGAAGATGACACGAATGCAGTTATTGCTTACACTTTGACTCCATTATTTGTACTCTTTGCGGCACTTGTCGCCTGCTATTTGCTGTATAGAAAGCGTAAAGGTGGCTCATTTGCGGAACTTGCCAATGCTGAATCATCATTATCTAGGCCTCCCTCGGCTGGAGGCGGTATGGAGAATGAGGGGTCAAATTTGGTTGGACTTGTGAGTCTCTGTGAAGTAAGAGCTAGGGGTAGATTCGGGGCTGTTTGGAGGGCTAAATTAGGACCGAAGGACGTAGCGGTGAAGGTGTTTCCGCTGCAAGATAAACAGTCATGGTTGGCTGAACAGGAGATCTTCAGGCTGCCGAGAATGGACCACCCAGACATCTTGCATTATATTGGTGTTGACAAGAAAGGTGACAATCTGCAAGCTGAGTACTGGTTAATCACGGCCTATCATGAGAAGGTGAGTTATTTGTTTTAATACTTGTATTAACTATATATCACCTACTAATACTTTGGCACCCAAAGGAAGATTATGTGTAAGAAGATATATTTAATATTTTCATAATTTAAAAATAAATAAGAGGATTTTATGTTTATGTCATAAGCACAAATGAAGTAACAAAATTTTGAAATTATATTAATAAAATAAAGAAGTAATCATTTCACATATGTAATCTATTTATTTTAGGCTCACCAAGGCAGAAAACACAATGAAAAGTTATAAAAACAAAACAGTGTAAAATACATTGTGTCCCCACAATTAAAGTAATAAATAATTATCATTCATCTCTTTTAATATTATTTATGTTATTATAGCCTGCTTTAGTGCAATAGCGATAATGCTGAAATACTATATCATGACCAGATATTTCATAAATCCATTTGAAACCTAATGTATCAGGAAAACCTGCATTTTTATCACAAATCTGTGGACTTTAAATATTTAGTATATAGTGTTTTTTTATAAAAAAAACTCATTAGCGGTAACTTATAAAACCTCAAGCATTTTACTTAGTGACTATTTAATTAAATATTAATATAATACAAAACACTGTTTATCAATTTTTTAACCAAATAATAATTCAATACAGAAATATAATACGTAGATTGACGATTTCATAAGTGTGAATTTGGTGTACAGGGATCCCTCTGCGACTATCTCAAGGCGCACACTCTTACATGGGCGGAAGCGTGGCGCGTGGCTGCCTGCGTGTCTCGTGGCCTCGCGCATCTCCACGAGGAGGGAGGTGGCAAGCCAGCGGTGGCTCACAGGGACTTCAAGTCAAAGAATGTACTGCTGAAAGCTGATCTAAGCGCGTGTATCGCCGACTTCGGTCTCGCCCTGATCTTCGTCGCCGGACGAGGCTGCGGTGACGCTCACGGTCAAGTTGGCACGAGACGGTACATGGCTCCAGAAGTATTGGACGGCGCGATCAATTTCACTAAGGATGCCTTCCTGAGGATAGATATGTACGCTTGCGCGTTGGTCCTCTGGGAGATTGCGTCTCGGTAAGTGAATTCAATTGCAGTAAATTGTTTGATTGTATGCTTCGATCACGTTTCATGACATAAGCTTCAATTTCTAAGAAACTTTCTAACGTTTGACCTATTCAAGTTTAAATTAGTTGATTGTAAGATAAGATTGATATGAAGTGTGCATAGCCCCCGCGGCTTGCGTATAAAATTAAGCACCGGCGGAAACGGTCTGTAAATGGATCGGTGACCGCTAGTGGCAAAATTTTCATGCGCGTCCGTGCTTCGGAGGGCACATTAAGCTGCCGGTCCCGTTTGTTATCATTGCGTAGCAGTTGTTAAGTCTTGTTGGAGGCCTTGGGCGGTTTGAAAACTTCCAACATAACCGCTAACTCGTATCCCATACACCTACACGTATTATAGCAGCGTGGTGAAGTACGCAATAACGGGACATAAAATGGATAGCGACAGAAAAAGATAAGATACATAAATAGTAGGTACTAAACTAAGATATACCTACGCTAAAGATAACATGTTTTTCTCGACGGACGTTTTAGAGCTACCTAACAAACGGTCAATTAAAATCTGTTATGCCAGCCCGGGTATGTAATAGCTCCTTCATATAAATGGTATGCAATCATGTCAAGCGGTGATTCATTCACAATGTTGTGCGCAACGCCACAAGGCCTGGATGTCAGACGTACCAATTTCTTGGTATACGTACCAGTTTTTCGCCTTTTTTCGAGAAGCGTACCATGTACCAAAACAATTTTCAAAAGTACCAAGTATTTGGGGTCGGCCGTTTTTTGTCTTTTCAGTCAAATATTAGAGGTTGCGTAGACCGAATAACTTTTTTTTTATTGGCCGTCAAGTAAGATTTACAGTGGTCGTATACCGATCGACCTTTTTTTTTTGGTTGTCAAATAGCAGCTGCAACATTGGTACCAGGATTTCGTTGTGAATACCAAGTTTTAGGCAGGTCGGTACAAGAATTTCCGAGCGGTCGTCTGACATCCCTGGTTCAGATTTAATTGGTATGGCAATACTAATAGGTGTCGTTCCATCTTAAGTCAGTCGACCCCAGACAGAACTATAAGATTCCAGTCTTAAAGGGTAAATTAATTTTCCAGAAGCGTCAAGAAGCGAAGGAAGATGAGACGCTGGACGAAGGTGCCGCGGAAGTGGTGACGGAGGCGTCAGAGGACGCCGAGGCGAACGACGCCAGCGCCGACGGGGAGGGCGACGGGGACGGAGACGGGGAGGGGGGGTCCGCGGAGGATGGGGAGGATGAGGAGACGCACTTCGATAAGGCTACGTCACCACCGCCCACTGGATAATTTAATATTCGTACAACCCGTCAAGTTTATGGCCTCGGAATTTGCACTGTATGTTAGATGTCAGTGCGTAGAGATCACGAACAAGTTATTACTCGTTCTGTTCAAGAGGGTAAAATTTTACTTGTTAAAATTATGCTGTTACTATTGCTAATTATGATTTTTTCTATCGTAATATTTAAGATGCAGCAGATAAAATATATAAAGCTTATCGAATATCTTTAAGATAATGCAACATAGTATTACGTATTGCAAGAGAAATTAAACTGATTAAAGCTTTGCAATGATGTTAAATTGTTAATTTAAAGTGCCTTTAAATAATGGGTTTACTTCAGGCATTTCACTATTTGCAATTGATGTACAAATCTTCCTCCGTTTTACCTTCAAAATGAACAATACATTATCCACAATTTTATGAGTTAAATAAAAAAAATATTGTTGTAATATAAATTAAAATACATTGTTATATTCTAAAATTTGTATTTCATTTATTTATAAATAGTCAATTAATATAACTTTAACAATATAGAGTGAGTAACGACTTAGCCAGTAGGAGCGGTGCCTTCACACCACTGAGTCTTTGCGATTCCTGCAACAACACAAAAGTTTTTAAAACATTTGTTAAGCACTTAATATTATTGAGTCAAAGTAAATATGGTTTCTAGATACATATTGCTCACGGTAATTATTTGATAGACACTATAGTGGATAAGGACGGTGTTACAAATTTGACAAAGCAAAACGCTGTAGTGAATTGACAAATGAAACAATGGAGGATCACGTGGTCAAAATGGGGCTTTTTTATATGATGGAAGTAGCTAACCAGATTGCAGCCCACTTCACAGTAAGTGACCGCTGTCGCCCATAGACATTTGTAATAAACCCCAGGTAAAGATAAGATCACAGTCTTATCTAAAGTCGGTCACAGATGTGTTGCTACCCAGCAGGATTGAGCTGGATCGCCTCGAATAAGTATATTAGCTGGGACGAATGAAATGGGATGTACATTGGTTTTGAATGCGTGACGAGTTCTGTACATAGTGTACATGCGCGAGTGTGGTAGATGTATCATCTGAGACGACGTGATTAGGTTAGGTTTGGGTGGCTAGAGCGCGTACCATATGTAGTGGTTGTCGAGGTGCGGCGCGCGCATGACGCCGACGCCGCCGCCCAGCCGGCGGTAGTTCATGGCGCCGCACAGCCGCCACTGGTTGGACTCGGGGTCGAACACCTCGATGGACTTGAGGTAGGCCGTGCCGTCGAAGCCGCCCACGGCGTACAGCTGCCCGTTCACCACGGCCAGCCCCACGCCGCTGCGCCGCGACGTCATCGCCACCACCGGCGACCACGCGTCCGTCGCCGGCTCGTACCTACACGACACGGGCTACATATTATGGTGATCTCTTAACGTGCATAAGTCTACATTCATTACCTAATGGATCTAAAGGTCGTGTTTAGGCTACCTTTGAAACGTATTTACCTAACTTTATTATGAACTGTTTAATTTTTTTTTGTCAAATTCTAAAAAAAGTAAGTTAATGACATAGATTTTTAAAAAAGTTAAAAATCTAAAAAATGCTTTACTTGATGTTACATGTTGTATTTTTTTTTCATCACTTATTAAAATATTTTGTCACAATATTTAACATTATTTTTTGCGCATTACTATACCTCAATTAATATACTGCACTCCAATAACAAATAAATAAAAAATTAGCATTCCATATTGATTACGAAAAAATTAAAAATAAATTGTTTGTCGATGGAATTGACTGTATTTTACTCCATTGAAAGAGTCACCAATTATCACAACTTGCATAAATAACAAAAGACGCTTTCGACAATCATAGCCCCACAGTAGGACTTTCTCCTGTGTCGTGGGTGCCAGACACACAAAGACAAATGCACAAACACTCAGACCCAGAACAGAAATCTAAATTCATTATTCAGATATCTGTTTGGCCGGGAATTGAACCCGGGACTCACTGCGCGTCAGACCGGTATGGTGACCGCTCCGCCACGCTTCGTCAATATAAAGTTATAATTTTAACTGTTTCGTGGCTCTGGTGTGAAGTTGCACTTTCTTATTACGTTTTCCAGCGTCGATAGTAACTATGAAACTATTCTTCTTTACTCGATGCCCGCTTGCAACAGGACAAGGGGCTAAACACTATTCTTATTGTGAATGATTTATAATCTGAACTGAACGTGCATTTTTCAGAACTCAAAACACGAGGAAAGTATTATATTACAACAGTTTGGAACGAACCAATCTGTTAACAATTTGTATAACTGTATGGTGATTTCGTTTTTATATGCTAGCACTTATTTTTTAACCATTTTTCCGTGTATGTCGTAAAAGGTGACTAAGAGATAAAATCCAGAAGATGGGCAGCAGCGTCTTCTCAAAGTCCCATCAAAATCGGTCCAGCCGTTTAGATGATTACCTCAACCAAACACAATTAGATAGACAAAAAAATGCATTTTGGTACTGGTGTCGAGTAGGTATATTTTCATATGCATTGTGTAATTTATTTGTATAGATTGTGCACTGCCAAGACAGCAGTGGTCACTTACCATCAGGTTCACTGCATGATGGTTGGCTGCGTCAATCTTATATGAACATAAATATACAAAAGTACATAAAGGAAATATACATAACTAAAATTATTTCTCCAACTATGCTTAAAATATTTTCATCTAATTAAATTGCTTATTACACTAATGATAATTCTCGACATTTGACTTAGACATTTCATTTTCGTAAGTGCAAACAATTTTCACTTAGTTTCTGTACACAAAGAACAAAGGAAGAGGGTGGAGGAAATTGTATGTTTACTTCAGTAAATTGATATGAAACTTAAAATTGCTTTTAAAGCTAATTCTGGCTTCAAAAGCCTTTACTTAAGTGTTTAAGCAACTAGTAAAACTCGAGGCTAAACATTATTCTAATTGTAATTTTTAAGTCATTACTTTACTTACGATTTTTCTCTTTTTTTAAGAATTTATTACGTTATATACTACACAAGATAAAGTATAACTACTAAAAAAATGAGAAACACATTAGAGTTAAACTAAAAAAAAAAATGTCAGTATTTTAAACGCCTAAGTGTTAAATACGGCTTTATAAGGTTATACATAATTTACACAATCACCTGTATATTTAAGTTATACAATAGTGATAGTAAATATATTAATATTATATTAAAGAAAGCAACGTTTTAAACATAATGGATAGTGTGTTATCATCCTAAGTTAAATCATACAAGTAACGCCATCTAGCGGCGAGCATCACAAACTTACGAAAGGCTCGGAACAAACTATTTTATTATTCCATTGTCACGAACCAACTTTCTTTGTGTTCAAGATAAATCATCGGCGGAACTCGGGAACACATCAGTTTTGGTACATGCGGGTCTATTCGGCCCCGAATGTGAAATATTTCACGGACGAAGGGTTGTCCCGCGACTCCCTTGGGGCGCTACGTGTCGTAGTTGGGCGATATTAACGGAAATGTTCTTTGTTTGTGGTATTTTAGGGTTATAGGCGTTTTTGTAGGCTGTATTTTTATGAAGTATATGGTGACGTGTTTATTATTTTCGTGCTATTTATCGACTATTGAAGTGTTCTTCAGAGAGCCGTTTTAATAATAAGTGTTGATGTTAGAACATATAAAACGAAGGTACATCAAAACGAAGAAGATACATAGAATAATTGATACTAAATAGAATAATAAAAGATAAACAGAAAAAAAGGAACAAAAAATAACAAACATAAGTAGAAAAATTTGCAGAAAAGTTACAAGAAAAATGATTAGAGAAAGAATGCAAAAAATAAACAACAAAGATAGATTGAATAATTCTTCTATTTTTCTTCCTCTTTCCAATATTTTTGTATTGTTTTATTTAAGGACATCTAAAAGCAAGATGGTCCATGAAAAGCAAAATGCAGTGATACCCTACAGAGCGAGCATGAAAAATGCTCGAACTTAGCCAGATAATCTAGGGTTATTAATATTATGACTTAGTTCTTTTGCCAGACCGCTTAGTCATACCAATTTCATTTTTGCTTCGTTATAAATGAGAACGCCCAAATAGGAATTAGTTTCATTACTAACGAAAATGATGCTTTTGACATTGAAAGCGCTAATGTCAAGTTCATGGAGTTGATATTAGCTAATATTTATTTTTATGGGAAGAGTAATAAAGTATTTAAGAATGAACCGTAAAAAAAATTATACACATGAAGTAGCAAACGAGCTTGCAGTCCACCTGATGGTAAGTGGCCACTGCCGCCAATGGACGTTTGTAATCATTCCAGGATAAGATCAAAGTCCTACCTAAGGTTGTGATAGAACCGATGGCCAGTGGGACTAAAGATTGATAAAAACACGCACTAAAGGTTTATCAAATGTTCAATTATCACATTCCGCATGGTACAGGATCGAGAGGAATTCCATGAGCTGACAGCCAACCTCCTGTAGGAGAGGCACCTTAAGAAGAAGAAAGGTTTATCAGTTACCCACAGAGGGACCTACTTAAGGCTAAACAATGGAATATAAAATGGGTTACTTGTGTCCTTGTCTTGTGTGCTGTCCATGGCACCCACGACATAGAGAATCCTAGTGTGGGGCTATGAGTGTGAAGCGTAATTTATTTTATTTATTTACTTTGTAACAGATTTAATGGAACCATGCGTAAAACTAATTACAAATTCAACTCAACATTCAAACATTTTTTGATAACAATATATCGCATATAATTTAGTACAATGCAAAACATATACGACAAAACATAATATTAGCTTATATCAGACCACAATTTGCATGGCAGCATGAATTATTCATATGCACCTCTCGTCTACGCATGTGTGAATATTCTCTAATATACACATGCCAGATTGTATAATTTGTAGTTGAAATATGTATTATTCATAGTAAATGCGTATTAAATAGGATTTACTTGAAAATCATGCTTTATACACTAATAGTAATAAGTGACTGTGGTTGACATATTATGTGTATAAGTAGCTTTGCCCGTGGCTTGCCACGCATTAAATAACATATAAACTTTCCTCTTGGATCACTCTATCTTAAAAAAAACCGCATCAAAATCCGTTGCGTAGTTTTAAGATTAAGATGTTAGTAAGAAGATTAAGATGTTATTTTGTATGGTTGCACCCAGACCCAGAAAATATTGGTATTAATGCGGCGTTTAGCTATCAATAGCATCGGAAGTTATAAGTTTTCGTTTTATATTAATACGAGTACGTGAAACGATCCAAAATCTGAAACCAAAAATTCTCGATATCTTTTTACGAATACTGTTCGCACGAAGGTGTGTGAGAATTGCCATATTTAAATTTCACTTAGAAAACTGCAAAGAAATGATATTTATCTGTTGTATTTGTGACGAATATTTTAAATTACTAAGTGTGACATTATTTATCTTTCAAAATATACATCATGGATTCGATTACGGTACTAAGTGACTTACTTCATAATTGTACCTACTGTACGGAAAACAATATCAACATAAACAGTAGATAAAGTAAACACAAAAGAATATTAAACTTTGTCTTAGAAAGAATAGAAATACTTCAGCATTTGAAGTAAATCTTGCCGTATCCCAGATGTTATCAGAGCTGCCTATAGCGGGTATCGTCTTGAGACGCAGCAGTTAGTCACTGTCACTGAACCAGACAAGTGACATCACGCTTGTTCCCCAGCGGGATAGGCTTAATAACCGTTTGCTCTGTAGTTTTGTTGGCATCGGAGTATCATTTTAAACTTAATCGCTGACTGTCATGTGCTCAAAATAATAATAGTATTTGCAAAAACATAATAAACTTACGCTGAAATTGTTTTAATAAAGTAAATTTTTAATGACTATCGCTGAAAGTGAAAAAGATTTAAAGTCAAAAACATTTTAAAACGAAGTTTGGTGTGCTCTACAACTTCGAGATCAAGATTGCTACTCAATTCATAATTCATTCATTCATACATTCATTCATCAAAGAGTACATTTTTGTAAAAAGATTCATTTTAGTGTGTAACACAAAATAATAGAAAATAAAAACTATAAAACGTTAAAAAGCGTGAATCTATTGAATAAATTACATGCCTTTAATAAATTCCATCCATTCATTCCAACACTGTTTAAAACAATAGTCATATAATTTCTACCAACGTTTAACAGTTTTATTGTAATGGGTAATAATTGTAACACTAACTCGAACCATCTCGAACTATCACCTCGTAAAAACACTTTTTACTTTGAACCAACGTGACCAAATGAAACGATTTGACTGACATTTACTATAGGATTGACCATTAATGCGTTAAGATTTGTCATTTGAGCAGTGATAGCTTAATGATTGAAGAGGCCAACCTGTCAATCGGAGGGTCCGAGGTTCAAATACCAGGCACCTGCATTGCTACCCTGAGGAATAAGTTGGAACGCCTCGCGTAAGTATGTCTCCCTAACCAAACCCTTAAAACCAGAACACAGCAGCGCTACACTGCTGTTATAAGGCAGAAATAGGTGTGACGGTGGTGCCGCCGTAGTCGAACCACAAAGGGCCCTACCACCTTTGCAGAAGCCTTTGCTTGCACCTTTGCATCAAATACTTAAAGTTATTTTTAAAATAATAACTTTAGAAGTGAACTTTAGAATTTTTTGATGAGCATCAATTCTTATCAATCAATTCAATTACCACTATGAGAATATAAATTGTAACATAACAGTGGCCATCAATTCCACCGAATTTATAAAAACCAAATCAGTTTCCAAAACGTAATATGATATTTTGACCCCTATTTACCTTTAGCACCTCATAAACATTTTGATGAGAGATAAGATTGTCAGTTGGATCGATTTATTCAAAATCGATATGAAATCGATATTTTTTGTGTTCGTTATTTAATAGGGTGCCAGAAAAGAATGAACGAGATTAAATGTTGTTATTAACTGTTGATCTTCCCACGTTTTTTGTTAAGTTAATATATTGCTTCTTTAACAAATTTTGATTTTGATAACGATATCTAATTTTAAAATTGTTTTAGATACACATAATAATATTATATAATTTCTGTTAGATAAATACCTTAGTAGGTATATAAGAGATTATATATTTTTTAATTTACATTTAATTATTATTTATTATTTACAAATTTACTTTATCACCGACTGTTTCATTATTTTGACACTACACCAAAATATTTGAGCTTAAGAACGTCTTTTGAACTTACTTCCTCCGCTACAACCCTTTGCGGGTGTTAGCCTCCTCAACGATTTGACTCCACTTCGCTATATTCATTTCTTCTAAGCTGTTTTCCTGCCCAACCTCTTTTGTAACGTATATCATCACAACTGGGTAATAAAGATTGTGAGGTAGAACCATTTGCAGTTGGACTCTGGAGGCACCACTGTTACACTGATTCCCGCTTTTAGTATTAAGAGCTGCTTTACTCGGACTTCAAGATTGCAAGTAGGTGTTTTAATGAAAACGGTACCTTTTACGGAACAAAATCAAGTATTTTATCTGGTTTTTAAGTTATGTATAAAAGTTATTACCTTATCGTCCATTACCGATCAATCAAAATGCCATCATGTACAAAAACACTAAATATACATCATATTGTGACGTTATTTGTATGTATCTCCCTACTTTTTCAACTTTAGGTACTCACACCCAGTCCGCCTACATACATCCACTGTGAGTCAACTTGGCTAACTTGCAAATTAGCGAATGTATGTAGATAATAAAGTCGATAAAGAAATGTTGTACGCCCACTCTAGTGACTTGTTTGATCGTGGGCGTTGAGCGATATGCTATATCAGCGTAGCATTGCAATTAGTATATTCTTAACAATCAAAAGGGAATTTTAATTATATACAAGAAAACGTAAAACAATCTTCCCGACAAACTAAACCGACCATTCAACATTACTCCAATAATAAATCCTTCATAAG
>DWMA01000212.1:0-13062 GCA_018252035.1 Urbanus sp. 3 SS-2014
GAGGCTGGCGACCAGCTACGCACGGCAGTATCTCCACGATAAATATAGAAAGGAATTTCGTCGTGGTATTGTATTTACGGCGTAGGAACTAAGCTAATAAACCTCGTAAACTCGTTAAGCCACTTTATGAAATTTTATGCGGATTACATGTTGTGCGAAACACGGGAATTAAAATATCAATGCATACAAGTTTTGCAAAATTTTGTATTATTTTAGCTTTATTTGTATTTGAGTATATAATCAAAGATATTTGTATTATACTGTGTATTAAGTGTTTACCTACTCGAAAATAACTTACTTACATTGTGAATGCAACTAATATTCACTTAATCAAATAAACTTTGATTAACGAAACTTATTAACGTATATTTCGTATTATGCGAGTAACAACAGATAACACAAAGAACCATAACATTTAATTGACAGATCTATTAGGTATATCCTACCATTACAAGCTCGATATTCGGAATATTTAATATACATATATCTTCATTTGGGGAACACGTTCAAGGTATTCATGCTTATAGAAGTTTACGATGTTCATAGATCGTGGGTACAACATAGCTGAGAGTCGATGGAGCGTTAAAGAAAGTCACGCGCGAAGGATTTCGTATCCACACGTCGATGTCCGCTCGCCTTGCTGTAGCCTAAAGCTCGGTGAACATCGTTTACAAATTCACATTTTATGAAGCAGTTATATCACAGTGGGACATTCTAACCTAGTCTGGAGATAGAGGTTCGAGTCCAAGTTTTGATTTATTGATGTTGCGTTTATTAAAGTCATTGTATTGGAAAACGTCTTGAAGAAACATCTTCGAAAATTAAGAAATTCATGCGCAAAGGATTTCGTATCCACACGTTTTATTTAACAGGTCTAAGTTCAAGTCTTAGTTTTGTTTTTTTTTATTTTTTTATTTGCAGTTGTATATATTAGAATCATTCTATTATAAAAAGCCGAAACACAGAGCTTTATACAAAGTTTCAAGTGGAAAAGTGTAGGTATATTTATTTAACTTGACCTGGACGGCGAGCTATTTCCTAAATTCTTTTCAATCTGAACAGGGACCCAATACGATGGTGTTCACAGTGATAAAACTGTGAATAAATAACTTAAACTTAATGTAAAAATATCTTCAGTATTTTACCTCAAAATTTAATAAGAAAATAGAGGAATTGTCCAGTTTCTTGAATGAAACAGATTGCGGTGAATACTAAAGTGTCAAATTCCATACCATTATAACACTAACACACTAAAATCAAAGCCAATTATAGTTAATCAAACTAAAACTTGCAAATCTGACCTAACTACCCTCATTTGCAAATCGGCAGGGTTGTACAAACGTAGAGAGGAAACTATAAATTATATTATAAATATGTACGGTAAGTTACACAAGAATATAATTTTCTATGAAGCTGACTCAGTTATTTTTTTTATTTATTATAGGTTAAACTTATCGACCTTCGTGTTCTCAATAAAGTGTCCTAAGTTAAAACGTTCTTAATTAATTAAAAAGTACAAAATTTTATGAAAAAATAATAGAAAAGATCATTTTTGCACAAAATTGGAATATCATAGGCTTTGCATACGCGGTGTCAAGATCACGTCGGCCGTAGTCGCTACCGTCGTGGGTGACACGCGCCCCTGCCCCGACAGCACCCCACCACCCACCACCCCCAACCCTCGCACCACGCATGCTCCAATTATAATCTGCTTAGGGATGTTCTGTGTCGATTTTTTTATAATTTTCAATAACAAATACAAATAACCACGATGCAGCTGAATCAAGCTATTAGACTTACACATTGGACACTCTCATTCATCATAGTCCCAAATGACCCGTTAAAAAACAAACAGGAGAATCGAGATCGTATTTCAATCCAAACGTTCGCTGAAGAACAGACAAAACAACATTCATAGGGAACATAAGCTTTCCCGTGTGTAGTGGAGAAACTGACAGGGTTAATCGTGATAGCCACCCGCGGCGGATAACTCGATAGCTCGGGACAGGATAGGGCGGCATTATCCCGTCGCGTAGTGCGCGCGCAGCGGCGTCGTGCGGAGGGCGTCAAATCGCCTGCGGAGGGCGCTCGGTCCGCGCGTGTTCCGTCCGCGTGGTCACTCCACACAACACCTCCGACGGCGAGGTACCCTCGGTGCTCGGTACGCGACTGTCCGCGGTCACTGACCGATACCGCCTCGACCTCCGCCCTCACGACCGGTGGGCTCCGCGAACCGTCTCCGGACTCCGGTACTCTCTGGCAGGTAGCCACGACCCCGATAGCGTGACATCCACCAATATCCAAAACGGCGCAATACCCTAATCGTGTGTCCGACTTTAATTTGTTTTCTTATTGTTTTCGGTGTTTATTGTTTTCCTACAATGTGTTTGTAATAACATGCCTCGAACGGCGTTCGTGACCCCCGTGACTTACGGACTACGGTAGCATGAGATGTTGTGAGTTTTTACTACGCTAACCTTAATGTCTTATGAATAAACATTGTAAAAGCTTATTGTTGAATATAAGAGAATAGTAACAGAGAAAATCAAAATAAGTGTTTACTTTTTTAATAAACAAACATAACAATGATGTAGCTTGGGCATTTGTTACCTAACAATGTCGACTTATGAAAAATGTAACAACTAGTAGGTGCCTAGTACCTATAATTTTCTATGAAACAAAAAAATAGAGAACGCACTCATTCGTGACATTTTTTTCTATATGTACGCACTGTAGTAAACAATATATTGAGTTTATGAAATCGTTACCTACTAAGTATCATATTTTTATGTTACATTAAATTACGTTAAATACATTTTATAAGCTATAAACCTTGTCTATAAATTGTTATTCTGTTAGATATACTCGTATAAAGCTAGTTTCTCTTTACACAACAAAAATCTATAGAATCACAGTCTACGCTTCTATTACAAAGCTTTTGCAATAAAAAGCTTACCGTCGCTAAACTACTGAACATTTTATAATACCGTTAAGTAATTTCTCCCTTCTAATAGACCATTTTAGATTAGAATTCGCTTACCATTTTATGGTGTAATATTTCAATTTCCTTCCAAATTATAGTTATTGGTGGATTCGTTTACGAGCGTGTTACAAATATAAATATATTCATCATTCATATTTTACAGAGAAAGTTTGAATAATACTTATTTTAAAGCATGCAAATGCATGAATGATTCAGTCAGGTTCAGTATATTTTATGACAAAAATCTACACATTCTAAACATAAATATGTAATTTTGTCAATTTATATTTCATTTTATTATTCCGTCCTTCCTCCAATGGCGATGGCGATATTTTTTGCCAGTACAGTAAAAGGTTTCATTATGAGAAAGCACTTTTCTTAACTCTAATGATAAAATTTATGTTACATATAAATCAGCAGTTTTATGTTACTTATGGAATGAGTGAACTATAAATTTCTAAGTTGTGTTATTTTAATTACAGAATCATTAACATCAAATTTAATTTATTGTAGTAAATAAGTTAATTATGTTTTGAGGCCATCAATGATATTACCCTTACAAGACCTTACAAAACTAGGTATATACAATATTAACATGTATTATCATTTTTCTTACTGTTTTGTTTACTAGATTATTCTTGTTTTTATCATGAATGTAAATTGTGATAAAAAGTTGTATTATTACTTATTAATTCACACAATTTCAATTATTATTGTTATTAAATAAACAAACGTCAATTTATAAACTAGGTAAGTACTATATTTAGTTTAGAACTACAAAAATGAATATTATACTGTTTGAAGGAGTCAAAGGAGATTAAGAAATTATATACAAAAAAGATTAAATAAATTAAATAAATTCTAAGCTTTAGTAGATTTAGTCACATTTTATTTCAAAATTATTTTTAAGCATTTTTATTTCATCATCCATAAGCCGTTTTTAAGCTTTGATAGATTGTTAAACATTTTTCTATGGTTTTTCCAGACCACTTTATGTGTATATTGAATGTCCATTTGAAGCCCATTTTTGTCGTGCTTTTGAAGATTATACAGTTCATTATTTCATTATAGACATGCATCTGACAGATCATATAAAAAAGGCTTGACAATGGTGCCACCAAGAATGAGTAATTATTATAATTGTTGACCTCCTACTGTTATGGTATTTATAGTCTGCATTGCAAACATTTTGTCTACTTTTGATGATATTTGTTGTTATAACGAACGTACCTACGCTATAGGTAGTAGTTATCCGTAAAACATTTAAATAAATTAATTTCTATTATGGTCAAGTGATAGACGAACGTTCTGTTTTTACCTTAGGTTGCGAAACCCTTAGAAGTACCTTTATGACTCTGCATAATACTTACAGATATCTACAATTATCGTAAATAAACCCTTATAATCGCTTGTGCCAACGAAGCTGTGGGACTATAAACCAGAAACCTCGTCCGTGCGATATATTAACGGCATCTTGAACTCGGACCCCGCCATCAATTAGGTTCGACTTGTTCTCGCAATTATGTACTCAGACTAAATTGCTGGAAAATTCGTCGATCGTTAATGGCCCGGCTAAGTCTGTTAGCCTGACACATGATGAAGATTGCTCGCCCATCCGGTCGCGTTCACACGCTAAAAAGATTATAAACGTATAGGTACAGGTGGGTTGAATACTTATGTTGTCGAAATAACCGAATGTACACATAATTATAATAGTCACGCGCTTTATGACATTGATTGTACATCATTAGGAATAAAAACAGGTGTACAAAAAGTACCTTAGAATATACTAGGGATAATGGAAGAAACGTGGGCATCTTTTTAGCTGAGTCAGTTTACGACGCGGTCAAACTGCGAGCAAAACATCGACCGTTCTAAGTCAATTAAGAAACTACGAGTCAGGTAGTTCCGTAGTTCCGTGGAAGGTATTGTCACGTGTCACAAATGAAACGACACGCACACATTGTTTGCGAACGTCGCTTAACGTCCTCAGCTAATGCGGTGGCCCGACAAGAGGACAATTTCCGGGCCCGCCCCTACCTTCCCGCCATTACGCACTAGAAACAATTCCCAAACCATTATAATCATTAATGACGACGCCCGCTTACACTGATTCTGACGTGACACTATTATTCATTGCTTTCACTAAATATTTGGAAGCCATTATCTATTCCTGATTTATTACTCGTCAACATTGAAATAAACTGAAAATAATGGACGCGTCTCCTGTAATATGCCCAAAATAGAATTTAACTTTTGCGCTACATTGTAAATTTCTACGCTGTTCTATTGTAATTCTACAAAGTACGGCTTTGCACTACAATGATAATAAGCCACAAAATGAATTGCATAATCCACACAAGCACAAAATAAGCATCACAATAAAGACAAAGAGCAAAAAGCGAGTTTGTATTTTAAAAACTTCGGTGGATTTCGCGAAAGCATTTGTTCCGAGCCGAGCCACGCCGCCGGCCCCTCTCAAAACAAGCACGTCCGCTTCTGTCGACTCTAATATAGTCCTGAACCACTTTGATCTCATCTTATAAAAATCTTCAAACGTAACGTTAGATCTAAATTTATTTTTTTCAGACACCTAATTTATTCGCAAATTAAAGAGCGCTTCGGAAAAGTTTCTAAAGCGCCGGTAGAAAGGTATTACCTAAATGAAGTCTAGGAATGTTATAAGCTAAGTGTAAATTGCTATCACTCCTACTTTGTCTTGTTTCTCCAATATCTTCCATAATTGTCCCACTGTCATAGTTCTGTTTGTTTTTAAATACTTCGTTTTCTTGCGATATGGGTCATTTATAAAAGTAAGTTATTGTTCATTTCTAATACGTAGATACTTATATAAATACACAGAGACCAGGATATATTATGTACAGACAAAAACCATTAAGAATTTCATTCGAACATCATTACTACTAGATTTAAAGTATATTAGTACCTATATTGTATGTGTTACTGGTTATGGAAGGTTTTAAAATAAGTAGGTATTGGTACCAAAAGTAATTAAAAGTATTTAGGTTAGGTTGTCAATTTTATCCTAATAATAACCATTCAGAAATTTTATAAAAAGTTATGCACAACAGCTATTAGTACAAAAATTTTAAATATTTTTCAAAAATTACACGATTGAAGCAAAATCAATACGGGTAAGTCACGGTTGAACTCGTATTTGGGTCACATCGTACTATATGCAGATGCGGATTTAAGGAGTTCTCTTGCATACGCCATATTAATATTTATGATATATCTACATTAAAAAATAATGTCTCCATATGTAAAGGTTTAATATGTTAGATTTACCTTTGGGAGGTGGTAGAACCAGTATAGTTTGACTGGGGAGGTATCCTGCAAAATTAATTTCTAACGTAAAGCCGTTATATAATCGAAGTAGCAAACTAACATGCAGTCCATCTGATGGTAAGTGGCCACCGCCACCCATGGACATCTATAATCAACCTTAAATAAGATCAAAGTCCTATCTGAGGTTGACTACAGATGCGTTGCTACCCATGAGGACTGAGTTGAAAAGCCTCGGATAAGTACTTTTCTCGTACCAACCTTCGGGCCAAATACAGCAGTGTTTAACACTGCTGTTATAAGGCAGAAATAGCTGTGGCAGTGGTGCCGCCGGAGTCGAACTACTCGAACTATATAGAGTTCTACCACCTCGAAAAGTTTTTTCGTAATTTCGGATTCGTGATTTTCGGCGAAAGGGCGTAAATGCGTTTTGACATACATACATAATTTGATCGGCTTCAGGTAGAACCTCTGGAGTTATAGACGTCCGTGGGTGACAGTGAGCACTTGCCATCAGGCATGCATGCTTGTTCCACTTAGTCTTAAGAACACAATAAAAACATATCAGTACCTGCATATGCAATTAGTAGGTTGGCAACCTATTTATCTGCCACTGTTAGACACCATCCCTTAATTGGAGGAGTCCGTAAGCATACTTTCATCATGCTGCTCCAATGTGAATTATTAGTAAATAGCTATTCAGTTGTATAAAATGATTGACATGTAATAAAATATGCGTTCGTATGCGAATCTCCCATGATAATTACGCTAATAACATCCAGCAAATCACACACAACGAAATGAGGCATGAAATGTTAGAGTGGAGGCTTGGGAACGAGACGAGCGTGCGTAATTACCCGTCGAGAATGTGGCCGAGTCCTGCGGCCGGCAGCCTCCCACCGCTAAACTAGGAATAAAGTGCTCTATGTCCTCTCCTTTCCTCGTTAACTCGCTACACACTAATACCAGTCCATTTTAATTGTACGAACAAAAAGTGCCCCAGTTTTGTATCAGTAGGTACGTGCTGCATCGACGCCGAGTTTCCTTTTAATTAAAAGACGCCCGGGCTTTATAAATAATGATTGGTATTTTGCACCGAACTCGCAGAATCGGCAGCGCGGTTCAATTATGTAAAAGACCGAAACCCAACAAAGCTTTCCCAATTAAATTGTTTTTCACCTACCTACTTAATTTTTCAATGCCTTCGTTCCGAACGCTAGAGCGTGCAGCGTGTCCTCGGGGCGGCTATTAAGTAGACAGGAATCGTTTCCCACAATCCACTCTCGACTCGTCACGAATCAATATCGTCTTTTATTTTATGAAACGTGCTCCACATACACACAGACACACACATGCACACACTACTCCACCGTAGGCACTTACACTAACAAAAAATCTATCTAGCTAGGGTTACATCGTACACAGTAAAACAGCTAGAAAAAGTTGTTCGCGAACTAAAATCGACCATATAGAGAACGGAATTGTTCGCTAAAACCGTGAACGTTAATTAAAATCTGTTTTCGATCACAATATTAGTTTCTCATTAACTTAACGAATTTTGCGATTTTGCAAAAAATTTTGCTCTTTAGATCTAGCTTCCTAAAAAGATCAATGAGTTTTAGCATATTATATGACGATAACGTTTGTAGGTTATGTCTTTTTTGTTATCATTGGAGTACATTTTAGCTTACCTGAAGTTAGAGTTAGAAGTTAAAAAATTATAGTATTGTCTTACAAATGCCTATTTACATCATTAGACTATAGGTACTATTATTTTAGGTACTATAGGTAGTACTAAGTGCTCAGTTTCCAATGGGCTAGGTTCTTAAAGTTGTACGACGCTATCATATGATTTACGAAAAATCAGTGCAACTTGCTTTATATATTATTTCATTTGCCATCCTTGAAAAAATCTAAATATGGCAAAGATAACACACATGTCAAGTGTGAACCGATTCATTGACATTTTTTGTGATGGAACTCTAAACTTTTACGCTAATTAAAATAGTTGAGTAATTTTTTGTAGCGCAGCGAGCCGACGGATGCCGAAACTTATTTAGGTCAGGAACGAAGATTAATTAGAATCAAACAAAGACGCGGGTTTAATGTTAGTGAAAATGTGCCGACTAAAGAGTATTCATTACCAACTTGTCATATTCATGACGAATGAACACTATATTGCAGAGATTTATAAAGGCAACTGGAAATGCTAACCGATGAACTCTATAAATACATAATTACCGTAAGACCGTTTATTTATAGATCTGTTATGAATTTAAAAAATACGTGGTATGTTTTTTATCATTTCACTGTTACTATTTAAATATCTAGTCTAGACATATTAATGTAAGTAATAGATGTGGCTGGCAGCATTCTCAAAATAACTTAGTTTTTCAAGCGCACACAATTTAGGCGGCACAAAAATTTCACCTGTTTTAAAAATAGGAATTTATTTTTTTCCCCTCAATTTCATATGAAACAATGTTCATCCATCCTTGTATCAGGCTATTCGCGGTCCACTTTTTGAAATCGACATGAAAAGAGGGAAGGATACTATTGAAGACCGATACCAAACAACAACAAATAACAACCCAACCTAAACTAACCTTTCTTATACCTCTTATTAAACACAAATAATAATGGTATTTCCTCAAATAAATTAGTTATTCCTTGATCAGACACGTGCCCTACGTTATATTGACTACAGGTCGTAATATAAACAATGCCACGTTAATTACAACAGTATTATTGTGCGGAGTTATTTTCACGATTAATACGTACGACTGAACTCGAAATGTTCATTTTTACGTCCACTAAAAGCCGCTCGGCGATGTAATTAAAAAATAAAGGGTGTATTATTATGTGCAGCTTTTGTTCATTGATAATCAGTTCAACCCATCCAAGAGTATATTTGTAATGATATAGGTTCATTAAGCTCCTTAATCTTCCTTGCATAATTATGAACGGTATAAAATATAAAAAACAATTTAAATCGCGTTCGATTAAAATTTAAGTTTTGAGGACATTTCTGCACATTTAGTATTGAGGTACAAATGGCCGCGTACGATGCTTGTTTGCTGTAATATCTATAATTACACACACACACACTCGTAAATAATAGAAAGAAACAGAAAAAATCACATGAAGACCAGATAACGCTTTTCCTTACATGACGATTTTATCATTCTACTCCTAAGTCCAATTGACACATTTTAATTAACATAAGGAAATTCATTCCTGAAAGTCAGGTCTATAAAGAATTAATTACTTCTCCTTATATAGAATGTATAGTCTCAAGCACCGTTTCAGACTAAAACTACCAGCTCCCATGCCTTAAGTGGCACATACTACAGATAATGTAAAGCAAGTTCAAGTGCAAGAACAAGGCTGCTCGCACACGAAGCTCGGTCAGATACATCAGTCTGTCATGGGAAAACGTACAACCATCCGGCCGCTTCCTCGTTACCTTATATGCACAGGCAACTATTGCTCAAGACTAACTGTATAGGCGAGTGTTATCGATTGATTATGGTACTCTAGAAAGTATGGTTTATGCCTACTTGTTCTGTCTAATAGGCTTTCTTGTGTCTCATAGTTATAAAGGAGTTTTAGAAAATATCGACAAACTATTATAGGGTCTTAAGATGCATTAGATCGAACTTTTTCTTTTGTAAATCGATTTTCTTCAGGTATTTTCGAAAACCGCATGTCATAACATGAGGTTTTGAAGAATGCTATATCACAATAGGTATGGGTTTTTAATGAGTTTTTAAAGATTTAAAAAACCCCATGGCATAACATTGGGTTCTTCAAGAAAGGTGTACATTTTGTACACCTCCTTCACAAAAAAATTGATTTCTCCTTCAAAATCCAATCACAGCATGATATCCCATCCAAATCAATTCGATATTATTCAACACAGGCGGATAAAAATTTTGGAAACAGTTTGGTATCGTATAAATCAGTATAATTACTTTTTATGACATTATAATGGCACTTATTTTTACAGACAACCAGTTTATTTCTCAGTGTAGAGTGATTTACGCCCACCACTTCGTTCACAACTTCAATAAAGTATATCAGATTGTATCCATCTATTATACGATCACCTACGCATGTGCCAAATTTAGAATACATCGACATCATTAACTAAATTGTCGCATATCACTACTTTTCATAGTTTCATTTTTAGACAAGCTCCGCGATAACATTAATATACTTTATGTACTGGTTTGCTAGTTTTCATGTTTTTTGTAAGAATAAACACAAAAGAATACAACATAAATAATCACATTAAGTATTTCCATTCACGCATAACTTAAAAGATCGGAATAGAATCAGTGTAAGAGGCCGAAATTTAGACCACTGGGCACAGTTCTGTTATTGTTAGATAAATAGAGGATTGAAATACGGATTCAAGAGTGTCGTTTTCTAATATCATTTCTAATAGAAGGGTTTAAACACCCTGCCCTTGGATGCGCTAGTGGTCACAATTTTACTCATAATATTACTGTAATCTATTTATCTAATGAATTGTTTCCTATTAAAGGTGTCAAATTACCGGTAATTTAAAAACTTAATATAGCATCTGGACCTGTTCACGCTAATACAATTTTACCATTATAAATCCTTCAATTAGTATCTCTCCAGACTCAAGCAATAAATATTTCTAGGCGAGAAGTTTATATGACGTGTTAAATAGTATTTTCAGTATATACGATATTGCTAGGCTGAATCATTCATTTATATCTATGGTAGAAAAGCTAATTTGCAATATATCAACCTAATTCGATGCCGCTTACTAATTCCATTAGATACGATTAGCAATACCGGATGAATCAAGAACAGAAATCGAGTTCACTTTAACTAGTAATGTAATGGGATTAAGTTTACACAAAAAAGATGCACTTTGAATTCAGTAGTGATAAATAAAATTAATAATAGCAGTGCATAGAAGAATTTACACTATTTGTCGAAAACTTCTGTCTTCGTTAGCTAGTAGAAACACAAAACAAAGTTTCGGCGCCAGGGTCTTAAATTCCCTAATGTTTGTCAAAACATACTTAAACCTGTCAGGAGGCGCTTAAATCAATTTATTATACAGGTACTCCGAGACTCTTCGGCACCGAGCATGTTTATCCACATGTATATGTATGTAAATCTTACGTTCGTTGCTTCTTCAAAATCCGTATGGAAAACTCTAAGCCTCTTTTATATTCTTATTCCTTATCCTTGTGGGATAATTCGGGCCCATAGGACAGGTTTTTACATAATTTTACCGCAACCCTTTTTATTGGAGTACGCATTCGCGGAATCACTGTATTCTTATGTGAGAAATTTCAGTCGCAGAGAAGCGGGGACGGTAAATTAACAAACATTCAATAAATCACAGACGACTAATACAATTTGGCGAGTGTAAATAAAATTTGAGTAAGGGTAACGAGATTCTAAAACAAACATTTGAGAGTGTAAAAGGGTAACGGGTGTACGCCTCGTATTTGTGAACAATGTGTGTAAGGGCAATTGTTTGACATGCAAAGCGCTGAGATCAACCAGCCGCCTCTCCAGAAGGGAGAGAGAAAGCTGCGTGATATACACAACATAATATCCCCCACTATCCCACGACTATTCAAAGAAATTACCTACTATACTGCCTATTTGTAGCTTTATTAGGTATCACTATTATTCGTAGGCTAGGCTAGAAATATATAGGCTACGAACGCACTACTCATATTCTTATGAACCATTTTATATAAATAGTATTTTTGTTACATAAACTACAGATGCATAGTTTTTTTACTACCTTGTTAGAGATATAAATCATCTTACACTAAAATTTCGGAAACATCAAGGATCCTTAAACACATCAACTAAGGAATATTGTTCACACTTCAACAAAGGGCATTCTTTGAAATTTTAACCGCATAACGTCATGTCGAACACGGGTAGAGAAGATCGCGCTTTTCATTCGCTTGCGTAAACTATTACTTACAATATGCCGTCTTTCGTATGGGCCACATTTTTTTGTTGGCTAATAATTCGGCGAGCTTTTATGGCACCTCGTCTCCGAAGCAAAAACTACAAAAGCGAGGGTCGCGGGACGCCGGGTCCGGAGCCCGGAGCCCGACAGTCGGCCGCGCTCACCCACGGGGATAGGCTGCGTACTCGAGCACCGATACGCGCAAAACGTGCGCTTCGATCGTAGTGACACTGTTATTATTTCAGAATTCGTGAAACACAATGTTAAAAAAAACTTACCATTAACAAGTGAATTATTATGAACGTTTCAATGATAATCGTAGAGATGTGAGTGATAAAGGAGTTTAAGTGCAATGTTGTCCAAGATTGAAATATAACTGTGTAGTGGACTGAGTTAGTGATCGAGATGACGATGAAGTCGCTGAAATACAGCGAGCGGGATGATATGATGGAGGGGTTCAGCCCGGTGCCGCCGCCCCTCCCGCGCCGCCAGCCCGTCAGGAACATCTACGCAGAACCCTTCGTAGATCCTAGGTAAGTAACAAACACTTTTTAATACATATTCAGAATATGGTTAAAACGCTTCTCTGAACAATTCCGGGTTCGATTCCTGGCCGGGCTTTCTACGTTAATCCAGGTATTTGTGAAACCCTCTTTGTTTACACTGCGTGTAATATATTCCTATAGTAAACATATAACACTGTCGTAATAACATTAACTTTTATGGTTTACTTAATTAATCTAGTCTTTTACATAGCATTCATACAAGCGTTCAATCCTACAAGAAAACTTAT
>DWMA01000213.1:0-13060 GCA_018252035.1 Urbanus sp. 3 SS-2014
GGGAAGGTATCTGAACCTGCAATACGGGTTTTAACTGTCTTTACAAATAAGAAAAGGTTTTCAATTCAATTGTATTTTTTGTTGAAGTAAATAATTGTACACTCAGTCGAACTCATTCACATGGACGATTTTGTACCATCACGTTTTTAAAGATTTTACATATTTAGGTTTCGTTGTTATAGCGACCATAGTAACACACTCTTTGTAGAAATCAATATTAGATATTAGATACAATAGAAATTCAAGTGTTTATCTATTACTGTTGAAGATGCAGAACCTCTTGGCAGACGAACTGATAGCGGGGGTTTAGCAATAAAGTTCTATTTTTATCCTTATACCTACCCTAAAATAGTTGAAAATGTTTAGTTCTCAATAATTATACCTATTGCTACATAGTACTGTAGTAAGGATACGTGTGTAATAAGGATTGTAATATAGTAGTTCAATATTATAAAAACAAAATAAAAAGACTGGTATTATTTAATAATGCACAGGATTATTTTAAAACGCTTCCCATTTATTAAAAAATACGTATAAATCAAGCATTATAAGGCGGAGGCGAAAGGGATTATTGTCGAAATGTATATTCCTTTCGACATCCCCAAAAGCCTGTTTAGAGTAAATTAAGGAAACCGGAATTTTCTCCATCGGCCTTAGATCGCAGCTTATTTGCGGTTATTCTCTTTGACCGTCGTTAAGTTCCTTTGGACGGCTTTTACGAGTTCGAGTGGCCAATTTAGCGAACAAAATCTGAACGATCAAAATTTTTGTTCTAATTAATAACTCGAACGCTCAACGAGAATAGCCTTTTGCTTATTTAATAAACCAGAATAATGAGCGAGATGTTAATCTAATTAAAATTATACATCAAGTTTCCGTTTAAGTTCGATAAGTCGGACCCGGGGCGTAGTGTTTATATTGTCAAGTTAAACAAGTTTTTAAAGAGCTGATTAAGAAATTTCTTGATGTATAAGTAGATCGGAATTCTTGGCAGCAATCAAAAGTTACGGGGAGTTTTCTCGAGAAGGATTCCGCTTGGAATTCTTCAAGTGACAGTTTGATTAACCGAGCGGCGCATACGCCACCCTCCGTTTTTCGGATTTCTTGGCTCGTACTTTGCACTACCTTTGGATAGCGTTGGAATTCAGTGAGCTTGCTTCTTACCACAACATTTCTGTTGTTTCATTGTAAAAGCTTTTAAAGTGGGTAATTCCGAACTTTATTTAACAAAAACGAGCTAAAAATATTTAACAGGAATGTAACTTAACAAATAATAAAATACCGAATATAGTGGTGAGATACATATTAAGAATGGATACTAGGAAATTTATTAAATAAAAAATATAGTACCAAATAACTGGTACGGAAAGCCAGCTATTTATCTGCCGTCGTTTAAAAATTTCAAAATACAGTATTTTTTTAGCGCGATAAAATTTGTTACGGACTAACCGGTACCTGGAGTAATTACGCTAAGCAGACGCAGCCGTATGCAAATTGATTGCGATTTGTTCACTTGGCTGCCTTGTTTCTTTTCCTCTAAACTCATTTCGTCTCTCCGGGCACCAGTGAATCAACTAAAGAAACTCACCGCTACGAAGCACTTACTTACAAATGAATTACTTTACTCCTGCCGGTCTAAAATGTTTTTATGTTCGCCCACGGCGACCGCAAGCACGATAGGCTGTTATCATTCGTTTTCGGGGAAGGAAATTTAAATTAAATATTTGAGAGCGTTAATTTTGTCTCCTCATCGAGAGAACGCGACGCATTCTTTGTGAAGTAATTAAACTGAGTGGAAGGGTTCCAGCCGGTTGTAGTTTGTTTGTTCGCCTGAAATTGCGTTTCCTATGAAGTAAATTTCTCTCAGTTGTCACCGCCCTGCTCTTGCTATTTGTTTCATAGATGTAAGTGCGAATTGAAAAAGTTTACGTAAATGTTTTCACAATTTATCGTAAGCGCTCCGAGCGTTTTGGAGTTCATTGCCGCTCACGTTCTTTAATGGAAATTGCGTTTTAGGCAATTAGACAAGAAAAATATTGTAGCTTCTCGGAAGTAATTTCTAGAATTAGTGTTTGTTTCATTATATGAGTTTTCTGTTATACAGTACTTTTACTAATTAGGTTTCTTTTCTAAGAACGCTTTCAAATACAGTCAAGAGTGACCACTGCAGGTTTTTAATTATTATAAAATAAATTCAAATAGAATACGCTGCGGAGTCTTTTATAAGAATAAAGCAAATGAGTATGCAGGTAACCTGATAGTAAGTGGCCCTAAACGTCTGTAACTTCATAATATATAGAACAGGGGTTTTGAAGACAATTACAAATGCGTTGCCACTTCTGAGGAAAAAGACGGTCGCAGCATTGTAATGTAGCCTGTTACCATTCATACAAATAATGAGATGCGGCAGCGGTATCTCGTTGGTTGAACTATACACGTTTTGCTACCTGGTAAATGCTTTCTATGTGAGTGTTTACTTTAAGACGCAATGGTCCAGCAAAAAGTAGAAGTATAATATAACACATAATATCAGTTATTTTGTTAATGTACAAAAATAATTGAGAATGTGTGGATAAGTTTCCAGAAACGTGAAACATTACATCAACGATTTTTATCGACCGTTGATACTGTGACAGAGACTTATTGATTGTAACGCCAATCGTTGTTAGCTCATACTGATTGATCGACTGAAATACAGTTTGCTTATATATGTGTAAATAGAACAAAATCATAAACCTCTATAGTTCTATACCATTAATTTGTTGAAAGTTATTGTAAAAATAACTTATAGCTAAATGAAAGATTGCACTCATAAATAAATATTTTGAACGAAATGGGTCTTATAGTCACATAAAAAGCATACAGTTTTTAATAGTAGGTTAGTATACCTTCTTTTTAAAATAGTTCTGTGCCGTTTATTTATAATAAAATCAAAAATATTAAATACAATTTTCTTATTGGGTTCCTATAAGTACCTATGTATTGTAAAATGAACTTATTGAAATCGATATCTGAAGCCATCGTTTAGACTTCGTGGTGTGACATTTTCGGTGCTCAAGTTGTCAATTGTTATTGTCATCATTCATTTATTAAGATTCGTTAGCGAGTTTATTCTATCATATCCTTTTTCATTATCTCCGTTATTGTAACCTGTGCTATTATAATGACTAATCGCTAAAACTACCTACTTCTATTATTTAGATTTATTTCGATGTTTTAATCTTTAACGGTATTTAAGTGGTTACTTTTACTATCTTTTGCGTGTTTACGTGAAGGGAGTTCAATGTATTTGAATGAAAATGTTAACATTTACGCCGTTTGAGTAATATCAATCATTATCGGTGTCAGTAGTATTAATATGATTATGGGGAAAATATTTCACTCTATCCTTGTTCATAATTTTCTTTATTATATGTGTCATCGAAACAAAAACAGGCTGCTCAGTATTTTATACCACCATGCGGTAAACTCGTGGAATGTTTATTTTTTAAATTACCTCCAGAATGGCCAATCACAATTCGATGCCCTAAAATAAGCTTTCGGAACGTATTACTGAGGCTTCCAATAAACCCATCCATCAACGTACGTAATGTACGCGGAATTAATAAGTATTTTTTATTAAATTTTAAGCCTCTCCATCATATTCGAGCCGTTTAATTTATTTTTCTTTTGTTTATTATTTATGTTTTTTTTTCTGATGGTATAAAGTTCGCTCTGTTGACTCAGTAGTTATTAAAACCGGTGTGATGTGTGTGATGACTTAGTGAATCTTTGAGACGGTTTTATTTTATTTGTTAAATATCTATCTCAGTAGCATTAATTATTACGTAGCATTAGTATCCTTGGGTCGTTGACGATTCGAATCGCGCGCCTTTGCAAGGAGTCATGTGCGTTAAGTTGGTATTAGGGCGCACTTGCCCAGAGATGCGAGTAGTACTCCATGTGGGGTGCTTACTTGAGCCTTATAAAACATAAGGAGTTGCCCCGCAGTGCCGCCGCAAGACCCCAGCTTCTGACGCCAACTTAGCCTTTACTTCCAAAGACCCCGATACTACACATCACAGGAGATGTCAACTCCCAGGATTCTCACGCTTTTGTCAATGGTGAGTGTCAATTTAGCATAGGAGTGAACATATTTTTAGTTCTTTTCAGACACGATGACGTAAAATAACATACAGTAGACGATTGAATAGTTATTGAAATCAACACACCGCTCTGTATTAATTAACGGATCTAAATTCAGAATTGGTTTCGTTCACTGAACGCTCGTTTAGTTCAATATGTATAAAAGTTTTTTGGCCGTGGTCTGCGGAACGTGTTGTCCAGTGGGGGCGATGGGTATTTGCATTCTGTTATTGGCAGTTCCGATGTAAACACGTCTGATTGGACACGTCCAGCGCTGCAGCTGTGCTGCCGAAAGAGCATCTGCTGCTACATAGTTAATTGAAAACCTGTCTTATTACTCTACAAAGGTTAAATTTAGATTTTACAATAGGTTCAAAATTGAACTTCATATTTGAAGATTTATGAACCCTTTATGTTCGTAATATAGAAAAGAGATATCCAAGACTATATTGCTAATAATTATGGAACATCATACAACGGAACCTATTTGAGCTATTAAACCTTAACAGAGAAAGAAGCAGCAAGGAGTGTAGTAATGTTTTCTAATTGAACTCACACTATAAGCACTACCTAAGTAGGGTAATTAGCAAATTACTTGTACAGAGACAGAAGACATCAATCCATTACACCGTCGATCTTTGAAGCTCGGCAAGTTCACTTAAACATAGTGACCAAATTTCCAAATTCATGAAATGTTGCACTGGCAATCCCCCTCCGTATTTACTCGGGCGGTGTAAATGGAAATGCGTGCAGGACGTACATACTGTTCTATTTTGTACAGATTTTGCGATCTGCACGTGAATGAGACCAGTTGATCATGGTTACAGATAACAGATTAATTTATGTGAGTGCTCAGTTATCAGAAAGAGTCTGTTTATACAACACATTGTTCGGACTGAAACGCCAGTTGGCGTGTAAATTCAGTCCCTTTGTCTAAACGTTATTGTTTTATTCGATAAATGATATAAATGAAAACATATTTTTTGTACCGTATACTGAATTGTACACTGAATCATAATTAGGACGCAAGGTAAACAAATCGCGTTTTCAGTTTGCGGGTTTTGACAAGTGTTTTTTGCGGGAAAGCTTATCAACGATTCATAAATGTGAGGCTGTTGTTATTTTGCCTACTAAAATATCAAAAGTAAAGTGGTAATGTATTGTGAACGAAAATAATACACGCGAGCTGAAAATGTAAATCACAACTTTGCTATTATTTGTATTCGTATTTGTTTTATGTTTAAGCTCGTAAAAGTTTCAATCAAATAAAACTGTATTGGGAATGGGATAGTATAATACTGAATTCAGAATGATATCGAACATACAAAGTGTAATAAAGGAACTAGCTAGTCAAAGGAAAACCAAACACAAAGCCCGAGTACATTTACAAACGGCCTAGCGAATTGAGATGCACGGCGCGCGTCGAAGATGATACGTGATAACACGAAAATCTCCCAATTGCTTACGTGTGGGAACAGCGGGGCAAAGCGCCCGTCTAACCGAGCGTTGTATGACTTGCTATTATAAATTAGCTCAAAGATCATGTTTAAGTAATATCCTGAATACATTTTGGGTAGGTATAGAGTTTTAATTCACTGTTTAGCATCGTTCTAGCAAATGTAAACTTGGATTATTAGATATTGGTTTATCATATGGTAAGGTTTTTCTAAGTTATTTTCAAAAATTCTACGATATAATTAGTCAAAATACAAATCTGACAAGTATTTGCAAACTAAAATGGAAAAGGCGATTACATTTTCTAAAGCATAATTAAGGGTTGGGTTTTTAGACATTTATGCACACTGTTAGGTATAAAAGGTCCATTATTAAAAATATCAAATTCTAAAATTACATGAATAATACAGCACACCAAAAGTAATTCAATAGGTACACTCGTATCCGACTCGTGTGAAAGATAATATGCGATAACACCTATATCCCAATTGATAAGGTATCGGAAAAGCGGGGTCGAAGGGTGCCCGTCTAACTAAGCGCTAAATGTCTCCCTTCAATAAATGAGCAACAAATTAGTTTGGTAAGTGAAACCCTGCCCTAGACTTTTGGTGCGGTACACAAAACAGGTTAGGTAATAAATGTTATGAGAGAAAGACTTATATTTACGTAATGATTATTACTATTTCTGTATTTGTATTTAATTGCTAAATCAGCTGAATGGGAGTTTGTTATTAAAACTGTGTTTGCCATTTGTAAGTTCTTGAATAGGATAGTTTTTGATTAGGCCCGTGTTGGTTTAATAATTTATAATAGGTAAGTGTAATGATAACTATAAGTTTATCAACAAAAACTACTCTTTTCCCTAAAAAAAAGGTTCATTTATTATTTAAAAAAATGGTAAGAAACTGAAAGAATATTATAATTATTACAGTTTGTTATTTACAAGAAACGGCGTCATTTTATGCAAAATATATTAACGGCCAAATTTCATATTCTTAAAGATG
The DNA here is from genome assembly GCA_018252035.1 of Urbanus sp. 3 SS-2014. Classification (NCBI taxonomy): domain Eukaryota; kingdom Metazoa; phylum Arthropoda; class Insecta; order Lepidoptera; family Hesperiidae; genus Urbanus; species Urbanus sp. 3 SS-2014. Next base: position 6,585 of record DWMA01000213.1, read on the forward strand.
CTCGGCGCGTCGAAGATACGTGATAACACGAAAATCTTCCAATTGCTTACGTGTCGGAGCGAGCCCGAGCTCCGACCGAGCGCTGAATGACTCCCCGTTATAAATTAGCTCCAAGATCGTCTGATAAGTGAACCCCGTAGCTTCTTGCTCATTGGATCTGTACGCAGGTGAGTAAATTTTATCTCTCGGCAAATTGATTCATGCTCGGAATTCATAATATCATTTCAGCTCCGCGAGTTATGGCTTGAGTGTTGGATATTATGCTAAGAGCCTACGTTTTCGGAGAAGTAATTGTTTTAAAGTATACCTACTTAAGGTTTTTTTAACATATATTAACTGTGCATTTTGGGTACTACAGTTATAATGTGTGTTGATATACTAAATCCAGCCAGTGCGATGGATAGCCTTAATTTCCTTTCACAATACGCTTCAAACTTACCAAGTTGCCCAACAGCTTAAATACCAACAGCGCATAACATTGCTGCTTACAGATATCGATGGGTGGCAATGGCCACTTACCATCTATTATGCTTGTCTGTTGCATCTATATTTAAAGAAAAATGTAGGAAGTTGTCAGTTCTCCGTAATGGGAACTAAAATTGAATTCCACCTAAGTGATTGTGAAAATAAATAAAAAAAATCAACTCACAGTGTACATGTAACATTATCCGCTTGCTGACGGATGGTGGGACACCGTTGGCCGCGATGCACAGGTACGCGCCCATTTCTGACCGCGTCACCTTCGTTAGGTTCACTATATCACCCTCTAGTGACGTCACTGTTGACAAAAATATTTTATTAATAGAAAAGTACTTAAAATTAAAATCATTTTTTTTTCAATGAACGAGATTCTGAAATATAGAATCTGTATGTGAGTAGGTATGCCTTATACATGTGAAAAACTGAACATACTGCAGAAACCTGCAGCGCCCTTGCATAATGGAATACTAAATCCTAAATAAATTATATTTATAAACACAACCATCAAAATAAAGAACTTATTTAGATGCCTGCTAAACTGGGAATTGAACCTGGATTATTCTCTATAACAGTTTTCCATGTAAGCATAAATTCACATTGGCTACGTAACAACATGATGAGATTAAAAATTTAATATCTAAATCTCTAGTAATATTTACTTTCATCCAATAGTAGGTAACAAACTTTGTGCTTAAATAAACATTGCGAATTGAATCTATTCTAATGTTTGATAATTCTAATGGACTAAACCACATTTCAGTTAAATTTAATTAATTAATTGAAATATGAGATAATAATGAATAGTGCGGATATATCGTTAGGCAATTATTTACGGAATATCTTTTACCGCTTCTTCAAAACGTAATGCGTTATTTTTTTTTAACTATGACACTTAAAAAAATATACTCACAAATCTAATATTGTGATAACATTTCTGTCGCGTAATAAATACTACAAACAATTTTAGTACCAATTTTCAATTCTCACCTGCACTTTAATGCTGAGTACACACCAACGTTTACGCAGCGCTCCAAGACGTCAAGAGTGATGAGAGACGTTTACACACTATCGGGTGTAGTGCTTACTTTACATTTCAGTCTAATTAATTAATTGAAATATTAGATGATAATACGTGATGGGTACTGAGATATTATTAGGATTTTTTACGGAATATCGTTGCCGTTTACCTTCAAAATGTTATGCATAGGTATCTAATATTTTGTATTTAAATTATGATATCTTAGATAAATAAAACATTACGCCCAAATCTAATACCTATAACTACATTTATGTCGCGTTAAAAAGAACAAACAACGTACCAATTTTCAATTCTCACCTGCACTCTAATGCTGCGTACACACTGACGTTTACTCAGCGCTCCAAGACGTCAAGAGTGACGAGAGACGTTTGCACACTATCGGGCGTAGTGCTTACTTTACATTTCACCGAGAACTCTCCGAAAACACTTCGGAACACCAAAAGTAGACAAGCTTCGATAAACAAGTGCCGTTAGCGGTTTCAATTCGAGCTGTTTTCCTGACACCTTGCTCAAATGGCGTCCAAGTACGTTTACAGCCATTATTCAAACAAGAGGATAAAAAGCAGGGGCAATATTTTCCGAAGAAGCCGAAGGGAGTTGATGGTTTAAAGTGTAGAGCACTCGGTTGGCCGGTGCGACGCTTCGTTAGCAAACAATGCGGGCACAACACTTCTATGGAGTAGTATTAGAACATTTAATAAAACCTTCATATGATATAATATAAGTTTAATATTTAAGAAAATGGTTCGGTACAGAATTGTTGCAATGCGTAAGTTAACTTTCATACGTTTGCGAGGTTTATAGTTAAAAAATAAATATTATTCATTACTTCATGGCTAAAAATGTAGTGAGATTAATAAATAAAACATAGTTAAAATACACGAAGTATCGCCGCAACATGCATATTGTATGATAAAGAAATATCCAATTTAGTTAGCTGAAAAATGTAGTAAATCTGGAGCTACTCCACAGATTTTATGCGCTGTCTTTTCGTCGTGAAACGGGCCATTGAATAAACTTGGCCTGTCGATGTGTCATAAGTCAAGTGACGCTCAACCCCTCGGACTGTAGTGGTTTCGCCACAAATCCAAGAAAGCTTACACATGACATTATTTATCACTTATGAAAAATTGTTCTATTCTTAAAATGTATTTGGAAAATCCACAGTATTAATCCAAGTGAAAACAGACACTGAACGAAAATTACGTAAAATGTTCCTGTCGCACAGTTTATAAGTCTATAAAGTCAACTAAAGTACGTGAGTTGATACTTTCTTAAGAGCATCTCCGAGTAAAATGAAAAAGCAACATTTACCTATTGAACCTTCCATCAAAGTTAAGTTTTAATTAGAACTTGAAATGTGCTGTGAGTCGCTAATTATTATTTTCTGTTACGTTAATGGTAACTTCAATGGTCTTTTATGTTTAGATCGCTAACAGAACTGTAGAGACTATGAATTATATTTTAATTTGATTAACGCTAACTTTTATGATCGCTGTTTGAATTCATTACAGAGATTAGCAAGTCCGTAATGTAGTAAGGTATTCATGGTGTCTGTTCCAAACTTTGTTCAGTGGAAAGGCGTCGAATGGAAGGATGGCGGAGTTAATTTACATCAGTCTCCGACTAAGTTTCCTCCATTCATTCGCTTATCTACATAATTTGGCGTAGAGCATGAAACAAATAGGCACGCAACGTTGTCACTGAACATGTTTTATGTCCGACAATAAAGGACAAATTTTGAATACTCCATTGTCCCACACCGCTCTTGTCACAATTACAATTATTACCTCGCATTATGTTTGAGTGGATTGGACGAATTTTGTGCGTATACGTGAATAGGTCTGATTTTTATTCGCGCTTGAAATAATACACATAACAGAATATACTCGGTTTTGTAGCAAAATATTCGAATAGTAATGTATTATGGCAATTGTATTAATATAACTTTTATATTTTCACTGTTTGCTTGAAATTTAAATTGGATAGTGTAGTGCATTATGGTTATTGAAAACATCTCTTAAACTTAGTTAATAATTATTGTTAGTAAATTATACAGTGTTTATTTATTATAAACATGCTGTTTCATTGTTATTTAAAAAACTCCACAAGAAAAACAAAAGAAAGTATGGAGCCTACGGCGTAATTTCTTGTATTTTTTCTTTATATACAATCGTATTTTTACATGGATAATTAAAATATAGGACCATAATAGACAAAGGAAATCTAAAAAAATTGCCCATATCTCAACAAACATCAGAATAAAAGTACCTATCATTAAGTTTTCATAACACCCTCTCACAGACCAGTTAGTGAACACCCATTTATTTCAGCGCGTCGAATGTAAGTTTATGAGCAAAATAACGCATTTAATACCGTAACTTAAAAGTGATTTATGTCAGCCAACTTCCACGGCGAGTTTCTGTAACAAATTTGAAAGTACCGCCATCATTGAAAAACTATATTTGTCGTGTTGGACACCCCTGGAACTTTCCTTATTGGAATATTCCGTGAAACATTTGCCCACGTAATGGATAGCCTATATTGTTTCCTGTTCAGATTTATGGAGGTAACTTGTAAAGGCTTCCTTAATTAGACTTCTTCACTCAAATTGATGATTGTTACTGACGCCAGTTAATTTAAAATTGCCTTGGCTTCAACCTTGATGCTCAATTATTGGGTACACATTCGGAAAGTTTCTAACTTATGTAAATGGAGGTTTCGACTCCGCTGACAGTAAATGAATGCCTTGCAGTCATTGTTTGTTGAAACAGTCATTTGTAATATATCCCTTTCAATTGGTATTAAAATACTTACAGCCTTGTACATAAAGTTCTCGTACTCTGTTAACAACGGACATATAATTTTAAATTTAGTCCAGGATTGTATGGACAAGAAATTGAAAATTTGACACACCATGACTTTGCACGCGTGATTAAAAACTATTGCCCAATTTGAGAGCTTGTAGCTTTCCCAAAACTTATGTTTATTTCACTACTTGATGTTGCATTTAGCTTCAATTTAGATACATTAGAGGTAGGCTAATTTAAAGGTTAAATTGTGTTGCGCATTCAAAGTAGCATGAGAAGCAAATAGGAAATATAAGTGTATTAGTGTGTTCAGATCCTAAGTATGGTGGCGTTGAGTTCGCTTTGGAGTCATTACCGGTGGTACTTTGTTAGCTTAATGAATTGACTGATGGCAGAATGTCTGAACAGTGGTGGGGTTAAGTAGGGCCCGCGATTAATCACCCTGTCAGTACAGTTTCCAATTGCCACTCGTCACGAATTCCCTCTACAGCTATAATTGGGGTTCCTTGTTTTTTAATAAAGGAGATATTTCAATAAAATGCATTTGTTGTCCAGAAATTCCAACGTGTTTAAGGGTTAATGATATTTTATTAAATAAACTAACAGCGAGTACGTTTCATTCTTAAGTTACATTCTTTCGTATAACTGTATTCGTTTTGAATTTCGTTCTTACCAGTCTTTAATGACGCAAAGTTATATTTTAACTATAAAATCAATATAACAGAAATCATAAATAAAATTATTTTACGATAAAATTTTATCTGTTTTCATAGAGCATTTACAAAAGAGGAGGCCAATAATTTAATGATATTGATTTTATAATCTAACTGTTCCAATTGGCCAACGAAACAGCCCACCGATTTCGCGAACCCTATCGTTGTAAAACACCGATAAAATTATAATGGAATCGAATCATTACTTATACATTGTTTAATTTGGCGATCCTTTGATAACCCTTTATCCTGCTTTTATTTGGTCGAGTGCAGAGATGAGTGGGTAAGTAATTATTCCCGGGCCGTCTAGAGGTTGTAATCCGTTGGGATTAGAAAGGGCGGTGTGAATGGTAATGGGAGCTCCCCGGGTGCTGTGGTCTGATTTACTGCTAAGATTCAATAGTGAATATTTTAAGCTCTGATTTATTCGACGTCCGCTTCTTAAAGTTCTTCATTCTTTTGCCGATGAGCTGTTATTTGTTACGATATGCATGATTTATCCCTTGTAAATCTTTTCTAGTACTGTATATCATGTAACAAGTTACATGTTTAATTTTTTTCGTATAAAGTCATTGCAATAAAATGAAGCTTGAACGTACTATACGAATGATTTCAACGAATGACACTTTAAATCATTGGGTCTATCGTTAAATATAATTTATTGATTTTTATATTTATTTTTGCATGTAGTATTAGTGCATGGCTGAGTGAGGATGAAGAAGGATGATAAATGATATTGTACCTCTGGACTTTTATAATCAGGAAGATCATTTCTTGTATCTTTACACCCATAATTATACCATAGTATTCAATAATTAAGCAGTCTCAATGAATAAATTAGTAGGAATAGGCACATATATTATCTATAATTACGTTGTTAAAGGGTCGCAAGGGTAAGTTAAGGCGTCATCGCCGGGCTGTTATCATTTGATAGCACTCACTAGACCTTCCCGCCACTGAACCGCATTGAAACAATATAGTGAAGTATACTTCGGACCTATCCTACTTTTAGGGGGTAAGCGATCCTCAGCTATGGGACATAAAAAGGGATACAGCAACGTCCAAGGATTACAGACAAACTCGCGCTTGCCCAGCATGTGCACTATGTGCTAAGCCCACCTAATAAAAGTCTGTGAAGGATTGTAACTAGCGAGTGGACAGCAATACGCGATTATTTATAAGTAGCAAACGAACATGCAGACCACCTGATGTTAAGCGGTCACTGTCGGCCATGGGCATCTATATATAATCAACCCCAGATAAGATCAGACAAATGCGTTGCTACCCCTGAGGACTGAGTTGAAACGCCTCGGATAAGTATGTCTCCTTTACCACACCCTGCACACCAGAACACAGCAGCTTAACACTGCTGTTATAAGGCAGAAATAGGTGTGGCGGTAGTGCCGCCGGAGTCGAACTAAATAGAGTTCTACC
>DWMA01000214.1:0-13035 GCA_018252035.1 Urbanus sp. 3 SS-2014
CCAGTTGCTAAATCATACCTGACCTGATAAAATGTTACATAACTACTATACACCCAGGATAACAAGATATCTGTTCTCTTCAACAAAATATATTTATTTTAGTCCTCTTGTTCTCATTCACATTCGTCTTATTTACAGTAGATATGTAGGTATATCCCACGGCGAATGTGGCTTATTGATCGTTCCAGCCTGCGAATCAAAAGTGATTGTATTCTTACTCTAAAAGCGTTGACTGAGCAAAGCTTTCCGATCGATTGCATTTAGTGTTTCAACCTCTTCTGCAATGCTTTTGTGGAACTATTTTTAGACGCATACGTATGTACATTGTACAATGCTTATCGTTGAAACGATAATGGTGGATACGTATTCTCTGTAGAGGTTTTTTTTATGGATGGAGGATTAAGGTAATAAACTAGGTGCTATTTGCCTGATAGATGCGTCCATGCTAGTCCTGAAGACTAAGTTACAACCACTCATGAAACAATACATAAAATATATCAACAAACTTAAAGGAATAAAGTGTATAATAGAATATTATAACAAAACTTTGTAGAGATAGAATTACATCAGAAAATTGTAAATACATTCACGGTAATTAAACTATCCATTCGTTCGCTTCAAAAGAATGTCATCAGCATTATGCTGCAAAAGAATATTATCTACATTTTTAATTTAACCGCCAGCTCATGCATACTTTACGCTTTGACAAAACTCCCGCTCTCTGGGAGTCGGGTACCGTCGACATTGTTGTGTTCAACCCAGCTACCTACGCGAAATTAATTTTCAAGTTCACAAGTTACTGAATAAGTACAGAATTTACACCGCTCTGGAGGGTTTCTGTACACTTGCTTAGATAAGTGAATTTAACTTGGAATTAGAGTACCTAATGCTCATACGTGTGAATTAGGTATATGTATGCAGGTAGGTACTTTTATAGTACCAAAAGATAAAAAGCTAATTTAAAAAATGTTGTCTATTAGATCGGAATACTTTTAATTTTGAAAATATGTAGTTTAATGGTTTTACAGTCTACTTTGGTACTTCTATATAAAAATGTTGTTTAACAATCAAAAATAAAGACTAGGTTTCCGGAAACCAGAAAGGCATCAGAGGATTATGTACTCTATTTTTTTTCCGTGGCACTCAGAACAATCCTAGTGGGATTAAGGGCGTATGAAGCGTTTTTATTACTTACCTTTTACGACATAGCGTCAGAATTCAATCTTGTCATCGGGGACTGAGTTTCCATTTTGTTATCAATTCGCTTGTCTTATCCAACCTCGCCTTATGTATGGTATTACGGGGAGAGTCACTGCACTATTGGTTGTAAAATAATACTACCTACTTCATATTGTTATTGCTTCTAATCTAGTCAGCTTCTATTTATAAATCTTTCTTTTCTATTTGTATATTGGCTACGCATGTTTTACAAATGCCCATGTATTTTGTGATAAGGGAGTAGATGAAGATTTCTTGATCGGTAATAAAGAAAATATCACTGTATAGTTTTTTGTTTTTTATTACCGGTTAAGAAAATTTGGAGACACGGCAGTGCCTCTTCCAAATCAATCTTCATTTTTACAGACTTAAAAAGCTATTCTTTTTAGCCGACTTCAAAAAGAAGGAGGTTCTCAATTCGACTGTATTTTTTTATAGGTACAGTGTCATCTTTATATTTTTTATTATGTTGGCAGTAACATATAATCTTACACAGGATATAAAAGCTATTTATCCGGGTTCTTCACATCCGGCGTGTTTACTGGACAGTTACACGTTTTCAATTTGTTTGGCGACTTATTGCCGAATGTTTGGGCTATCCGACGATAAAGGTCCCTTTTAATACCGGGCTCGAATTCTCCTGTCTACCCTTTTGAAATTAGCTTGGATTAAAAGCTTTGCAAAATAATCGGATAAATATATTAAAACGTAACTACAGTGAACTCTCCGTGGACTCAATTTCCTCCTTTTACGTTGTCAGAATAAGAAGTTGAATCACAGTCAAACACTTGTGGTTATTCAAAGTTATATACGTATAAGTAATCAGTTATTATCTCCTTTACAGTAAAGGAAAAGATTGTGGGGAAACTGCATACCTACCTATTTTTTAGTTCTCAGAAGTGTGTGTAATTTACCAATCGGCACTTGACCAGTTGAATATGGTTAGAAAACTGGTTATTCTGAAAAGGTACCTAAGCACAGGAGTGGGAGAGTTGGTGGAATGCATTGTGACGAAGTTACAGTAATTGTTTTTTTTTTCTTTTCTTATGAATGAATGCAAAAAGTTTAAATGTAGCACTAATCTATGCTGCTACCAATAGGTACCTATATACATAATTTATTATCATAAATTAATGACGGTGAAGTGTAATGCTCACAATTAGCTTGGTATTACATATTTTTACCTATCTGATTTAAATGTTTCAAGTGCATTTGAAAGAGCTACTTTTATTTCCGATAAAAATAAACATACTGACTTATATAACTGTTGATGAACATAAAATATAGTAATTTGTATACCTATATGTATATGTGTAGCGACTATGGAACTGTGAAAAGGGACTAGTGTCTATGGAACTATACTGTTCCATAACTACGCTTTACTCTTTAATAGAACACAATAGTTATGTATTTAAGAATATTTGGATATGAATCGAATAAGAACTACAATTTTAAACGTAACCACTTGACAATACACCGTGTACAATAGTACATTTAATAGTTATGTTACAATAACTTGCCGTTCCATTTATATAGGATAGCGTCATCCAGGACATCGGAATGACGCGGCTAGATTGATTCTACGCTATTACTAATCTATAAATACTAATATAATAAAGAGGAAACATATTTTTTGTTTGTTTGAATTGGAAAGGCTCCGAAATTACTGGACCGATTTTAAAATTTCTTTCACCAATTTAAAGATACAACTTTACATAATTTTAACTTTTTTAACGAAAATACACGTACGAGAACAAAAAATATACGTAGTTATGTCTGAATTCAAAATTTACTTTAAATATTTGTTCCTATTACTTCAAGCATTTAAAATAAAATAACAAAGTAAGCAATTAAATATTTAAAAATTAGTAAACGTAAATATAATATGAGTATGTTACCGTAAAAGTGGCTCAAGATTCCTTCATTTTCACGATGTCTAGTTAATTGGATTTTCCCGAAGAACGAGTTTATAGGAGACGCTTCAGATTAGTGTTTCAGTGAAAACTCTTAAGGAATTCTGACACGTCCAACTCTAACCGAATTATGCTCTCGTCCCTCGTCAATACGGGCTTTTATAAATAAATGTTGTTAGCCCTTAACATGTCCGATACCTACTAAAAACAAAGTTTTATGTATTTTATCTCTCATATCATCTCTATTGCAAAATAACTAGAAAGATCAAATTTTCTCTGTAGAAGTACCTACACTAGGTACTTCTCTTCCATCATTCTATTATTTAAGGTAAAATGTACAGTTTTGATTGTAATAAAAATTGAAGACTCACTCTACGTCGTTGATAGCTTGGAATTTCTACCTCAACTGCAATATGATCACTACAAATTCTAGTCGTTTCTAATCGTCAACAATTTTTGAAATCCTTGTATCAATCTGTTAAGTTATATTAAAAGACAAAGCGACACCTTAATATATAACCAAATAGGTATGTAATTGTTGAGAGGAAACACAATGGATCTCAGATTTATGTCACGTTGTACTTTGTTTGTTCACGGTGTGCAGCTCAATTGATTTGATGTGGCTTCGCGCTGTTACGACGTGAGAATGCACATAATATGGTATATATGTGAGTTATGATAAGTCTATTTAACGTCGTAAAATTTGTCAACATACATTATCTCTCTTTATTAACGTACAACTGTCACCTCTAAGATTTCCCATGCGTTCTTGGAGTGTTCGCAGATCAGCTGTGGCAAAATTGGTATTGTGGGAATGCAAATCTAATTTCATTTTTTCTCCGATATACCTTCATTAGAAATGGGTAAACCAACTACAGACAAGTATCACCGCCTTCCAAAATGGTTAGCTTGGAGAATAAGTGATTCGGTTTCAGAAAGTACATGACAAATTGACAACACACCCATTCAAATTGAAAATAGTAGTTACGATCAATTGGGTTAATTGTAGTTCATAAAAATACGACCAATTTAAATGCTTGAATAATTGTATTGTTAATATGATTTAGGTATATTTTGTTTATGGTCCAAATTATGTGCTTAGTGTTATTGCTAACTTACGTTTTACTAAACACGTTTTACTAAACGTCTTACTAAACTATAACTCTAAGAGTTATTAAAGATTTTCTTTGTCTTCGTCCATAAATCAATAGTTCGTCTGCAGCTTATACGTAACAGCATATAGCATTACATTTCATATATCTATAACAGCATAAACGTATCAACATTATATTAAACCACGTGCCTTGTCTTAAAATAAACGTATGTGTGCCATAGTGCGGTTTTGTGCGTAACTCGAGAATCGATTTACATGAAATGAAGCGTATAATGTGACATGATAACGTACTCCATACTGTTGCTGCGAGCGGTTACTTACAACGCCACAATATATTGCATGAGCGGGATAGAGGGAAAAATGTGTTTTATTTTCCAATGTGAAAATGTCATTGGAAGGTTTTTATTTGAATGTGAAGGAATAGTACCTAATAGTATTATAATGTAAACTGTTACAAGTAACCAAATAATGCTTTTAAAGCCCAGAGGCTGTGGGCCAGAGCAGATATAGGTTATTAGAGAAGAATATTTGTTTGTCGAATAGGAAGAATCAAAACAAACGCCATAGTAAGTTTTTTAGATCATGGCTTTGTATTATTTCTCAAGACGTTAGACAATATAGGTAGGTACTTGCATAGGTTTACATAGGTTCATTTAGTGCGAGTATATTGTTGATATAAGCCATAAATTCTACGTTTTTATTTTATAGAAGCGAATGCCAAACACAACAACGCCGTATTACGCTGCTGTAAGCCCAACATTCGCTCAAATATTCAAATTGCCGAAATATAGTTGTCCATAAAATTGACGCGTTGCGACGCCATAAAAAAATTTCAGACAACAACAGACCTATTGTGCCTATCATTTCATTAGAGCCTTACCGTGCGTAAATGTCGACGTCGGCATCGAATATAGGTACCATTGGGACGGGTCACGGCCACTGCGTGTGCCATGGTGTGCGTGACAACAGCTGATCGACTTTAATGAATGGCGAAATATATAAATATCACGATATCACGTACGCACCGAGTGACGATAACGCCGATGTGGTGACATTGTCGGCTAAATAAAGTTCTAGGGACGGTTGTTATCTAAGATACTGGTGTTGCTGCCAATTTTTTTTAATATGTCTCGAGGTATTAGAATAGGTAGGTACACGCCAATTTCAAGTAGGAAATATTTTTCAGTAATGACTAAATTTTGAAAAACGAAACATGCTTTACGAGTTGTCACACGGACTCTTGACTATAAAACACAGTGTTTTGTAAAATTATGTTAAGAAACGAAGTAAGCATACATTCCTTGTGAAGAGATGCTAATTTTACAAGTCGGTGCTGAAAATATCCAATTCTATTTATACAAAACTACGCGCATTGTTACATTATTTATGTTTAGTAAAGCTTCGAAGAATATTTAACAATTTTTAGAACAATAGCCAATATTAAGACAATCCAAACACAAAATAAATAGGTCGCAGATGCATGAAACACTTCCCTTCATGGTAATTAGTGGCTCTCTCAACTATAAAACTGGAACACTACATCCCACGCAGAGTAGTTTCACGAGAGACAACAGAAAAGGAAAAGAAATGTAAGCAACATTCTGTCCAACCTGAATAAACAATCAAATAAAGCCACAATCTTTTCTTTCTGGGAAAATTCAGTTTTTAATATCTTGGCGAAAATATTACACTATCCTATATCGCAGAATTATTATCGTGCCCAATCTAAATACCATTCTCTAAAAATTCGCAATTAAATGTATAACTCCAGATCGTCGGCTATGTTTTTTTATATTTATGCGACCATTCGCTCGCCTCTGAAATATATCTTCAATGATCAAACTATAAAGTTTTTTTATTTCTAGTAGTGTTCACGCGTCGCTCGTAAATTTCGTGGTTACCTTGAACTTGAACGCTGTATTACCCGAATAAATAGGCGTACAGAAATAGGCACCATCTGATTCATTTGTTGTCGCATACTTTTCATTTGAACGGCTACCAGAATTTTCCACTTATACGCTAATAAGATAATTGCTTTAATTATCGTGAATGCTTATTTTTTTTATTTTAGTGCTCTTGCCACTGTATATTTCCGTTTTTATGATGTTGTTGAATGAATTTTTCCGGTTTGAATACGACCTAATGACGTATGATTCGAACGTAAAGTCTGTGGGTATAATATGGCAAAGTAAGTACTAAAATCGGCGAAGCGTTGAGAAATCGGAATGTAAATCAAAATTGCTATTCATTTGCAAATAAAGGAGCTGTCTTTTCGCGCGGTTGAACTACAAAGTGGCAGGAAATGGAGCGCTTCCCTCGCATCCGTAACATCTCATCGTTGACGTCGCAGGACTTTCAAATAAACTGTTCGCGATATCACAATATTTGCGCCTGGAAACAACACTAGAAACTTGATTTAAGAAAAGATCTTTCGGAGTATCAACAATTTCACATTACTACCAGCGTCTCCGACCCGATACAATGTCAATGGTGTCACCTTTTGTGAAAAAATAAAATCATAAAATCTACGGAAATAACTAGCTTTGACTGGGCAAATCATGAGTTTTTTTGGAATACTAACTGATTGAGGTTGGTCGCTTGCCTTCGAGTACAATACTGTTGTCTCTGATTTATTAACTACTTTAGAATTCTATTTTTAAATATATCATTAGATTTGTTGGCTCAAACTAAAAAAATAATTTCTTAATTTCTGTTATACCGTGACGTGAATAGACATATGCTAGCTACCGAGTTATTTTAAACCGAACCGGCAAAATATTTATTACAAGCAGTCTAATTTTATGATTACGCAAATAAAACAAACATCATTGAATCTGGTGAACATATGACTAGATACGATACTGAATCGCGCCGGGTTAGAGTAGAATGTATTAGATTTGATTAATTTAACAGAACGAATTTAGAACTTACAAAATAAATTACCTATTATTTTAGAAAAAGTCGTGTGTATTTTATATCGCTAAGATTTACCCTATATGAAGTTCATCCATAATTCATTCGCAATTTTCTTTTGAATAACAATCATGTCCTTAATAAAATAGGAAATAGTTATAGAAACTAGCATATTCTTAATTTCTTCATCGTTTCTCACTATGTTGTTATTTTTGTATTTAAGTTCGGTTAATTAACTTTTACTACTGTCTATTAACGAAGGTTTCTGGTCCTTATTAAATGGCGTTGTTAACCAACCCCTACACTCGTTAACCCTTACGATGCTACCCGAGTAACGCGCTTAAGTATCGCCCGTAATATCGCCCACGTCAGACGACACCCAAGGTTGAATTGGATGATTGGGCAAAAAGTAATGTAATCAGGATTACAGGACAATAATTTGGTAGGAACTAGGGACAAAACATAAAGTTTATAACTAATACTGAATACAGTTCAGAACGTAAAACTGGTAGGCATAGAACCATGAATTTTGCATACGATTTTAAAAAAAAGTTAGATGAATACATACTACGAAACGATTTATAAAAAATAATTCTTTACAAAGCCGTTGAAAGCTTGTAAAATATAAAACAACCAAATGTTGCTCTACTGGAACCATTTGTCTTTTAAATCGTTATTAATATTTCTTATGAATACTGATTTATTATTCACTTCATCCCGCAACGTAAAGTTATAACAGAGAAAAAAAACTGGCAAAGGGATGGACTCTACCCGGGCTATTTCCTCGGTTATTATTTAAACACGGACCGGCCGAATATAATACGTGCTCAGTGGTACGGATGCAGCATTATCCACATTCCTCGTTCAATAGATTTATTCAAATCAAGTGGATCCCTTTCTACGCCGTCCAATGTCAACGAAAACATAAAACGAATTCCTTTGGACATTCACTTTGCTCTGTAACGCACTTATATTGAAGATGTTTTGACACGTTAACGGGTGCGTATTTTATCAATATTTGGTTGTTTTAAGTGTTTATGTAACAAATATCTACAAGGCCTTCCAAATTGAAAGCCTCCCTTCTTTTTGCCTATTTTAGAAGTACCTCGGACAATATTAGCTCTTAAAGTAACTGTTGTTAAAGTAATCAAGATACTTGAGGATACTACTACTGGAGGATTAATAGCTACATTGGCTAAGAATATTGTGTCTTTCGACTAAGAACCCCACAGCAAGGTTTTTTAAGAATACAAGTTCAATTAATCCGAGGCTTATGCCAGACAGTGAATTATTATATCAAGTAATACTCGTAAATAAATCCGACTTGATTTTAAAATGAGTATAACCTTAAACTTCCCAATAGTTCTGTTTAGAAATAGACTTTTATAAACTATAATAGTATACTTAACATAATGATATTTCAGGTTCCTAATGCTGGAATGTATTTTCTGTGATCAGTGGTAAAGGCGCTATACATAAACTTAAGTTTATGTAAATATAAATTATTTGACTTAGGTACCTGTTTGGTTATAGGGTGAAATACCGTATACTTACTCTTTTCTACATTTGTATTACACTTTAATGCTTATTTCTTGTCACGAATATGTTTTATATGGTTTTTATTAAGGCAACAACACGCTAACTTACAAAAGTACAATGACCTACCGATTATACATTTTAATATTAATATTCTATGATGGTATCAACACCGATCGGTCAATTAGATAACAATACGAAAACCTAGCTTTATAGAGCATGCATAAAAGTGTAATTATTTTCATAAGTATATCCTTTAGTATTGTTTACATTTAAATGTGTACATTATATCAGCAATCCGTGTGCCGTGTGGTGTCTTGAATAACACCATTTCCTCTCTACTCGTAGCTGTCGTAGGAGACGACGAAGAGACAAAGTACACGAGCTGGGCAGCAACGTCTTCCAGTTTAACTTCAAATACCACTGCGATCGCTAATATGCATGCCAGGCACGGTGATATGGCAAAGCCCCCATCTGCGGAAGGCAGTATTTAGCAGAGAATTTCAAAAAGCTTATGGATTGATGGATGAATATTAGTAATTAAAAAAATACTTCTTATCTTATTCAAAGTACTGTGTACATATTTTAATGTTGTTTTAATACTATAGGTACTACATTTTTTCCGCTAGCAGACTGATCCAACTAATGTTAAGTTACGACTTTTTCAGCCATGTATCAAAAGAAGCAATCTTAAATAGGGTCAGAGCAGACTAATCCTACGTGAGATTGGAGGATTAAATAAGAAACGGTTCGTGATAAAATTACTATTACCGGGTTTCTTCTTTCATTTTTTCGTCACATTTTATAGGACTAAGTTGACATCATATCCTTCAAACCATAATATCATCGTTGCATCAACATTATCTTGACATTGCTATTATAAGTCAGAAACAGGCGTCACCCACAGATATGGTCACTCCAAGTGTTGGAGCATAAAGGATTTAACCACCTTCAAACACGTTACATAAGTATGACATCGTTATGCCATAAATTTGTCAACAGTAGTCTTCTCGGTAAGATCGTTCCCTGCATTCCAATTCGTCGTTGACAAATTCACCTAAAAACGTTTCGTAACTAAGTATAAGTACGCGGCGTATTCGCAAAATTGCCTTCAAATGTAGAACTTAGACTGTCATGAAATATAGCTCCTAAGGCGTCTTGAATTATGCGAGATGTTCACTTTCCTCAATAAAAGACATGGTTTAGGTAATGTCGCTTGAAGAGACAATTTCGTTTCTTTGGCAATATTAACTTTTCTTGGAATTTAAGATAAGTCTATCATCTTTATGTAGTCTATGTACCTACTATGTATACCTATAGTTTCATCTTGTTCGCTCTACTCATATGTAACTTGTTCTGTTTACTTACGCACATACTTTGGTGTATGTTTCCTCTTCCCTAAATCAAAATAAGAATGCTAAGAAAATAAGGTTCTCCCAACTTTTAGGGAAAACACGCGTAATATCTACAAGTTTCAGATGAACTTTTATCATGTAACAAACTTGTTACAGTTGTTTTTCCCAATATAGAAAGGAAGCCAAAACATGCCTGAGATAATTCGGTAGCCGTGTAATTTTGAAGTCAAATAAATTCTATAAATATTTTAGTACCTACCACTTCACATCCGTATGAAGCTCCACGAATTCACGAAAATAGATATGCACATTACATACAGAAGCCTTAGCAACAGAATAGTGTTGAGAACGCTTAAATATTAATATTGTTTTCCTCAACTTCTCTGTAACTACAGATACGAACCGTATTGAACCGACTTTGGAAATCAATCTTTCATACTTTGACCTGAAAAATTTGATATCGTCGATTTCATATACGGAATGGTTAGATTGGCTCAAGCCTCCGTCGATGTTCATTGCTAGAGGTGAAGAAGTAGGACGAGTTCAGTTTAATGTAACTTCTGGGAGTATTTTAATTTATATTTCATTCATTCATAATATAAATACTTTAGTAGGAAATGCATTATGTAATATAGTCGCATTTTCATTGACTTTAAGATAGAAGAAATTATTTTTTGAGATTTTAACCAAACATTTTTTTCCATAATATTTTGTAGCACCTAAAGTTCAACTGAGAAAGAATATTTTGCTACAACTTCAAGCAACATGGCGTCCGCTGACAATATCGCGTGGTCCAGAGGAGGCAGATAACAAGCGGTGAACTTTATGACCACTCGCAATTGTTATGTCGCCTCCGGAGTTTAGTGAGCGCCCAGCGCGAGCCAGATTTAACTAGTCTAGATAGATACCTAACATATTATTGTATGTATGTACAATGTACATATTACATCTCAGGTAGAACGGCCAACATCCGCCCTGCTTTGTAATCTTATTCTAATGCCGATTTCATTTAGTAACTACGATTATAAGCTGTTATACTTAACTACCGTACTCTCAGTATAGGAAATAGCAATTGTTTTCATAGATTATTTGAAAACATATTTGAAAGGTTGTCTTTCCTCGAAAGACTTAATCCGAATGAACAGACTTAGCGAGTGTCAAAAATATGGTTTATACCGACATGAAAATTATTTTAAAGAGAAAGGTTAGATAAGATATATACATTTCATATTGTTTAATATCTACTGTCTACAGTTATTATCACCAGTATGTCGTTTCTCATATCAATTTTATCCTTATCCAAAAGTGGATAATTATGATTGACTTGGAATAATACGTAGAAGTTTATTGT
This sequence comes from Urbanus sp. 3 SS-2014, assembly GCA_018252035.1. Taxonomy (NCBI): domain Eukaryota; kingdom Metazoa; phylum Arthropoda; class Insecta; order Lepidoptera; family Hesperiidae; genus Urbanus; species Urbanus sp. 3 SS-2014. The sequence goes on from DWMA01000214.1 coordinate 11,401, forward strand.
AGTGTCATGATGTTATTTACCATGCACTCCTTACGTCATAGTTGACTTGATGCATAAAGGTAATTGTTTTTTAATTGCATTCTGTCGCGTGGTCATCCAATATTGACATATCATGCTAGTGAATGTAGTACTTTGCCTATTGACAATAGGTAGGTACTTTGTATTTAATTAAATAGTAAAACATGCACAATATATCGTTTTCAGGTAATGTAGTAGATTAATATATTTTGTCACAGCTATCTTGATTCATATTTACGACGATTCTTAGGAGACAGTAAAGTAAACTTAATACAAGCAAAATCCTCAGTATTTTTCCAGAACAATAAAATTTTATGACTAGTCCCACTCTCATCGTAACCTTTTTGAGGGTGAAAGTTCTGTATAACGTTTGACACTGTGTGGTTATAGTTGCGAACAAAGCTCGTTTCTAAACCAACACGAAAATTTTAAGGACTTCAACTGTTTACATCTGTGTCTTTTTTTTTCATCGTCCTTATGGTCCGTTTCACTTGGTTTAACATCTACTTTCAACTACTCATTGTATTTAAAGTTAAACTATTTGTAATAGTATATAACGCTTCCCGTATCATATTTAATGAAGATGTATTTTTCTTCGCTATCATTTTATATTTATCTTAGCGGTTCAAGGTAAGCGGTATAGTTAAGTATAACCCATAATTATTACACCATATTTAACTCTATCTGATATTTATCAGTTAGTTTTGACTTTAATGATTCATATAATTGGATTACGTGCATGATATTATTTTAGTTCAGTACCTACTAGTAATTATCCCAGAGTGTACCTACATACATCTTGTCCATTATGAGAGTTTACCATATTTAACGAATTAAGTAATAATGTGGTATGTAGTAAGTTCTAAATTATTCTTTATAGACTTTCTTGACTTTTGACCTCTTCCGAGATGAAATACTCGTATAGCTATTATATACGTATTAATATTACACTCATATAGGTAATTCGCAATTAAATGTTTCCTATAGGTATATTTTAACAACCTCCGACAATAAAAACATGGATTACCTTGAAAAATTACTCTGAATGACCATTAACGTTTTTGCATGATTTGCTTTTCACGCACTAAATACCAGTAAAATATTTCGCTCAGAAAAAATGACATCATTTACATTATTGTTTGGCAATAAAATACAATACATAAAAACTGCAGTCTAATAAAGGAGTAGAATAGCTTTAAAAATAAAATATATTTTATGGAATTAGTTTTTTACAAAGCAAGGGAAGATGGTTCCTGACTTTGAATATTTCAATAATGTTGGAAAACTCGTAAAGGAATACCCACTACAACGATCCCAATTATAATCGGCAACAAGAAGCATGAACTCTCGCAAGACTGAATGTTTCGAGACTAAGGCAATATATCATTAAATTCCAACCCTTCCCCTTTTGTTGAGAGAAATCAACGAAACACGCATAAATTTAGCCGTATTCCTTTGCAATTGGAACACTGAATCGTTTGACCTGATTCATTATGTCTTGAGCGCCCGCATCATCAAATTTATTTGGTTCGCGTAACTTGCCTTTTTTTTTTTTTTTTTTTTTTTTTTTTTTTTTTTTTTTTTTTTTTTTTTTTTTTTTTTTTTTTTTTTTTTTTT
>DWMA01000215.1:0-13032 GCA_018252035.1 Urbanus sp. 3 SS-2014
GCCTAATTTGCGATTATCGCCCAACGTTAAATTTAGTAGCCCAGGCACATCAAAAATCGCCCTATTTGCGATATATCGCCCCATCTGGCAACCCTGCACAAAATGCGCGTCCGCCATGCTCCGGTTAATTAAAACCCGACAGGACGTCACGACACCTCCCTAGTCCCGCGTGGATTTTTCTAACGACAAATTCTCGAATGACATGTTCTCTCATTGTGTGGCAATCATGCGTTTGACCGAGATTTGTGTCAACCGAAAAGTTCAACTTAGAATCTCGATTGATTGCTGATAAGATGTTGCGTGACGCAAGTTCAGTTTGCGCCTTTGTTCGTTATTCCCAGCTTCGAGATATAAACGATTAGCGTTTAAAAATAATTTAACTATTTTAATAAAATATAAGTATGCTATAATATATGTAAGCATACGATTACTATGGAATCTTAAGATTTAAGGTATTTCGTATAACTAATTCGACGTTTTTATTTCATTAGAAATGATTTAATTTACATTGTTTCTTTGTTGCAGCGTTATCGTCAATTAAAAGTAATATAGACAATTCTAATTGTATTTTGGTGCAAGATGTAAAAGCAGTAACCCATGCGCAAGGAATGAGAGATGCTCTATCAACGTCATCACCGTCAGACGGTAAGTCATCAACAACTATCCGTCCTACGATTATTATTAAAACTGTATTAAAATTAAGAACAAGCACGTATTACTTTTGCTAATTGTTTTATCGTTTCATAGAATCTATATCAACTTCATCGCTTGGTGGATGGTCTACGACAGCAGAAGCAGCGCTTGAATCGGCAATAATACCTCAGCAAGCACAACAAGCCGCGCCACCGCCTTGGTCTCCCGCGTTAGAAGTTAGAGAATTCGACGAACTACACAGCGCTACAATACCTGCATATCAGTTCTGGAGCTCGGAATTCCGCAACAAACAACCCGCATACGTCAGTCTCAACTTTACGGTTCCTTGGGGCGCTAATTTCGCTGTTTATGGTAGACGCAACGTAGCCCCCAGCGTTACGCAGTACGATTTCGTTGAATTTATAAGAGGTGGCCGAGTCGACCATAGACTTAGGAAGCGACGGAACTCCGAATTACGAGATATTTACGAAAATAACCAAAACGACTTTAATTCCCTACTGAGCACGATTAGCCCCTTCCAGAGATGGAACCATACGATAAACAAAAGATCGACCGATATGAGAGTAAATGTGAGCATATTACAGTACCTCGACACGGGAAGATGGTTCATATCGATATACAATGACGAACTGCAGCCACATAGCGTCGAAATGATTGTATCTGAAGCTGAGGGAGTCACTAATTCTTGCCCCGATGATTGTTCTGGACACGGATCATGTTACTTAGGCAAATGTGACTGCATGGACGGTTATGAAGGTCACGACTGTTCAAAAAGTAAGTAGCTGAACTTAGTTATTTTTTATTAAATTATTTTACATTGTCACAAGATAAATAAATCACATTTATCTTTTTAGGTGTTTGTCCAGTATTATGCTCGGGACACGGCGCGTATGCAGGTGGCGTCTGTCACTGTTCTGAGGGATGGAAGGGACCTGAATGCGATGTTCCAGCTCACGACTGTGAACCTGCTGATTGTTCGGGCCGTGGACAATGCGTGGCTGGTCACTGTCATTGCAAGCCAGGATGGAAAGGAGAAAAGTGTGACGAAGGTAAAGAAAAGTAACATGAAACAAAGCTCTGATGAGTAGATGAATGAATTGTGCTGCGGTACCACTATACAAATGACATAATTACTACGAAATTGATTTATTTATTCATTTGCACCTTACACTAAAGAATAGGAACAAAGGTGGACTTCATTAAATTGAAATTATGTAATAGCTATGACATAAATTGGATAATGGAATGTTATGGTTCAATAATTCAAAATGATGCGCGTATACACGCGTAGCGGAACGATTGCCATACTGGTCTGACTTGCTAGGCATTGATCCCGGAACGGGTTCAGGCCAAACGTCTGAACGATTAATTGCGATCATTGTTTTTCTAGCCCTCACCATACATTGGCTCATCGGCACATACGGGATTCCTAAAGTATAAAACACAAAAACGAAGATAAATAACACATTTATAAAATGACTGCTTATTTTAGAGGATTGCCTGGACCCCACATGCGGTAACCACGGCTCATGTGTGCGTGGCCGCTGCGTGTGTCGCGCGGGCTGGCGCGGCGCCGCGTGCAGCGAGCGGGACGCGCGCGTGCAACGCTGCTTGCCCGCGTGCTCGCAACGCGGCGTTTACGATCTTGATGCCGGGCGATGTGTTTGTGATCCACTTTACACTGGCGATGACTGCTCTCAAGGTAAGGAACAGTGTATTGACGTAGAGAAACTTTTTAAGTATTTAAATAGAGAGTGAAATGAAATTACTGACTCGTTTTTTAAGGTGTATAAAGTACACATGGTGTGAAACTTATCCATTAATGTCAGTAACATATTTGTAATCAGTTTCATAAAAAAATAGTTTTTATTTTTATTTTACTTGAATTTGTTTATAAGTGTTAATAGACAAAAATAGCCACATAACATCTAGTAAACTATAATGTACATGCATACAGTCCCCGAAAGCTAGTCACATCTATTCATACATGCCCCTTTGCAACTTACAGATTAAAACCAACCTTAGTTTATCCACAGTAATGTACAGTAGGTACATTAGTAATCTCTATGTCTTTTAGTGGTGTGTTCGTTGGACTGCGGCCCACACGGCGTGTGCGCGGAAGGCGTCTGTCGGTGTGACGAGGGCTGGACAGGCTCTTTGTGCGATCAACGGCCCTGCGATATACGCTGTCACGACCACGGACAGTGCAAGAACGGCACTTGCGTCTGCACACAGGGATGGAATGGAAGGCATTGCACTCTACGTAAGTTGTAAAGCACTGTAAGTTATGTCTTAGGCTCACACAGGATGAATATTTTACGTACCTACTATTTTTGAACAACTTCGAAAAAGTTTCATGAATGAACTACTATACCTATGTTATTGTTTATGTGATTGTTACGGGTTTAGTATACCTAACTTGAGTTCATCCATTGGTTATAATTAGCTTATAAGCAAATGCTAAAATTTCGATTAATTTTACTGCTAAATCTAAAGCTCGTCAATAGACACCAAAACAAAAAAACAAAAAATCGAAAAAAAACAAGTAACAGAACTATTTTGTCCACAGACAAAGAGATAGGCGTCGAAGTTAAAATTGTTATTACAGATATTTTCTGTTACAGCTGGATGTCCCAACGGTTGTTCTCGACATGGGCAATGTTTATTGGAAGACGGTGTTTACCGTTGCTCTTGCGCCGACGGCTGGGCCGGTATCGATTGCTCCATTGCTCTTGAACTTACATGCAGCGACAACGAGGATAACGACGAAGGTAACATTAACGTTTTATCACTTAAATGTGATAGTTTTATGTGCAAAAAAATAATTATTACGCCATCTGACCATGTCACTACCGTTTTGAAGATGGCATGACCGACTGCTCCGACTCGGAATGCTGCAGTCGCCCTGAGTGCGCTGAGCACATTATGTGTTTGGCTTCCAACGACCCCGTAGAAGTTCTTCTACGGAAGCAGCCACCTTCCGTCACCGCGTCATTTTACCAACGCGTCAAGTTCCTCATCGAAGAAAACTCTGTCCAGAGCTACGCACACATGGACGAATATTCAGAAAGGTAGGTGATTATTTAATCAACCAGTTAGGGAAACAAACACCAAATCACGTCATATGTAAAAGATATCGTATATATCCAAGAAATATTTACTATTTTGTTTTAAATATTACGATATCTTTTACTTTATATTTTTGTAGGGACTAAACGGTTCGCACTATTAATCCGGTATATTTGCACCTGACAATGATCTTAGATGCGTATTATCATCGCCATATTTTGTAAATCCATAAGATTTAAAACCGAAATTCATGAAAACATAATACGAGTATTATAATTAGGGACTAGCACCTTTACCATTTTTATTCCCGCTCATCTTCCTAAACCTCTCCGAGGATTTGGTGTGGTTATTTTAATTTAATTAATGATAATGTTTTATAAATTACTTTTTGTTCTCATCTGGTGGAAGTGTTTTGATTTTCCTCTGTTTTCTCGCGTGTAAAATATTGAGTTTTTATTTGCTGCCCCGGCATGGTTTTGTTAATATCATTAACCACAATTTTTTTTCGTAATTATTTTTTGATTTTTATTTTATTTTTCACACCAGATCCGATGTGTTGTGTATTGTCTAATGTTTATCCCTTGTGTGTGTCTAACCCTACCTGTTTGTCTAAACAAAAAAAGCGTCTTAAATTAAACAAATTTATAATCAATTAATTGCTCAAAAGCTTTCGTACAGTTTTGTTTGTCTTCCAGTCAGTTAAACGAATTGTTTAAATAAGGCTCATCACCGGCTCGAGTCATGAAAGATACCCTTTCTAAATTGTTATAATTCTATACGTACCTACTTTAAAAACGTTTAAAATTTACATAAAAAATAATTAACGTCAAATCACAAAAATATGACAAGGTATTTTCATGATCCGAGTCTAAATACAAATTAAAAACAATTATTATTATATCTATACCGCAATCAAAAGTCATACCTAATAGTTTACTATCTGACCTCTTATTCTAATAAATAAGACAAAGCAAAACTGAATAACTAAAGTAGTAAACCCACCTCGCTTTATATGCAAAAGCGCCTCAAAAGTTTGTTTGCATTAAAACACGAGCCGCTTCACTATTTTATTTAAGTTGAAAAGTCTAGAGGGGTTATATTGCGTTCTGGCATTTGTTTCATAACACCTGAACTGAACACACGTTGAGCTCCCTCATGCGTTCACAAACCACTGTGGTTCTTTTGCTCTGTGTAACAACAGACTCATTATCTTAGTGCAACTGTAGCTTGTATACTTTTCAAAATTATCGCAACAATAAATAGTGGTGAAGTTGTTCTAATGCAAACGGGCTTCGTTACCGAAAACACACGTAACAAATTCGAATCAGTCATTAAAGCAAGTGTTAAAACGCAAAGTAACCAGTGTAGACGAGTGCAACCGACCGGAGGTTGCAAAGTTGGGGTGGGGTTGCACTGAGGGTTGTAGGTATCTGTGTAGTAATCTGTCCTGTCTTTCTGTGTCCCTGTGCCGCCGTGTGTCCGCCACTCCTAGCGAGTTCTGGAATTCCTTTACACCATGGTAAGTGTCAGTCAGCCCGCCCTCGCCCCTCAGTGTTCAGTATATGTTAACCTATTCATTTTCGTTGCAACTCCTGCATATGTGTGTGATGCCAACGCCCGCCGCTTGCCCACTAACAGACAAGCGAAAGGCTCTACCAACGCTTTTCACTTTTCGTTTACTCCTTTGTCTGTATTCGTTTCATTCTCTATGTGTATGTAACATCTGTATGTCTGTCTTGAATGTTCCTTGTGGCTGCGACAAAATACCCAAATCTATCAACGTAAGCCATTTGAGAAACCACGAGCGCCGCATCTCATTTTGAATATGTTTTGCCGCAGCCACAATCGTATTTTTTGTAATATTTATTGTTCTCGTCTACTGTGCTTATATTATAGCTCACATATACTATGGTATACTTATGTTATACTGTAAAAACTTAGGAAAATCATATACGCTTTCACGCAAAACGTTTAAAACACATTTGAATAGGATTAGGGCTTGTAAAATATACGATTCGAGACGCGTACTTTATATCGTCAATCGACTAAAATTCAACAAACACGCAAAATTTAGCTTCAAATAAACTTACCCTTTTATGTGTTCCTTACCCTTTGTCTGCGTCTTTCATCTGTTTACCAACCCCTTACCCCTTGCCCAACTCTCTATGTGTTTAGATCCTTACCCTTGTGACTAACCGAAACACTACTTTTGAATGTACTTCGACTACTTCATAGCAAGATGGTAGCACTCTTATCGACTTTGTACATTGCAACCATTGCTTCCATCAACCGGCCATCGATATCACCCACGATATGGTAGCATTAACATTGAAATTGGTGCGAAGAAAATTACGATCGATTTAATTCATTTTTGGTATTTGGTGTTTTCTTAATATGTTTTATTAATGTGTCGTGTGCTAAATATTCCTTTTCAGATTTTTATACTACTCTGCAATAGTAGCTACATTTATTCTGATGTTGACTTTATATTGTTTATGTTTAACAACTGATTCACATAAATATTTCACACATTTTATTTCCTTGTTATTGATTAACGTATTACTTTGTGACGTACATATAATCATAAATTACGTAGATTTAGGACATATATTATGATTAATAAAATAGTTAACATGAACATCTTACTGTATACTACAAAAATAATAAACGCTCAATCTACCAATCTATGTATATCCACTATACAATATAATATAATAATAATATAATAATAATAAGATCTGCTGGAAGAAAATTTTCAGAGAGATAAGCAGTGCCTTTGTATAGTTAAACTATTTTTATATGTCTATGTTACTTTATTTTGTCTTCATTATGTGTAGCTGCATACATTTTAAAATAAATAACATTTAGTTGAAGTGTATGTGTACGAAGCAAAGCGAAGGGACTTAAATACTCATTCATTGCTTTTATAGGTACCTACATTATATTAAATTCTGAAGACGGAGAGACAGTTTTTCGCTTAGGCCATATATCTTAAATATTATATCTTATCGTAGGTATTTCATAAAATATTTGGAATAGAAAGAAATGAAACTAACTACAAAAGACAAAAAAAATGAATATGATATAAAAAAATTCACATCAGCAGTTTTTTGGGAAATCCTAAAAATCTTTAATATTTAAAGATTAGTCGAAGATGTTGAAATAAACCTGATTAAATTATAGCTTTGAAACTTTTCTTGTTTTGTATGTAGATAGAACTTTTTCTACAGGATATTACAGAGTTTGACTGGTAGACACCGCTTACTGCTACTTAAGGGCACGCCCTTCAATGTAACCCAAACTGTAATTTGTTCTGATGTATAAGGTACAGAGAAACCAGCTATGTATAATAGATTCAATCCTAAGCTCTCAGAGGTACTAGCTTACCTTAACCAAACTCAGTCGGTCCTAATTAACTTCAACTGCCAGCCAGTTACACAAAAAATAACTTTTAACGCGCCATAAGCCACACCTTCACGTAAATAAACATTCTAAGTTCACACCTCATTTTTTAATATAACTTAATTTTATTACCGTTATTTATTCTTATTCGTAAACATCAGTTATATTTATGACATATTTTATCCTTATTTCTTTTTATGATGACTTAATGATGCTATAATATCTATATTTTATAGGTACGTGATCTAATAATATACCTACTATGTTGTGTGTTTACCTATGTCTGAATTGTATCTCTTATTAAATCCACCGTTGCATCTATGGTACGTATAACATTAAATAATAATAGTACTTTTATATTATCCATATTATATTGATCTAATTAACTATCTAAGTAGCAACATGATGCACTTACATTATTATTGACACCAAACTCATTAGTTACAGCAAATTCATCGTACATTTACAAACTAAGGTTTTATCATCGCTTAGAAGAACATTATTAAATATATATCGCGTTTAATAATTTTCTAGCACCAATTTCAAATGTACGTGTGGGATATTCATCGATCGATACATGTTTTATGTGAGAATACAAATATATAATCTTTGTGGCAGCTATTAATACATGCATTATAATACTTACATACACATTTCTAGGTAAATTTCTGTTACCTTTAAAAATATGAGTATTTATCCTGTACATGTGGTGATCGATTTTTTTTCATGAATATTTTAACTTACTATGTTATACATATTTATAATAAAGTGTGAACCGAAATTTATCCTAGAATTTAGCTGATCCTAAAAAGAGAATGTGCAATGCTGAAAACTTCTTATTTTTATTTTATATTTATTTTCTTACTTCACTTTCACCGAGTCTATTATATTATAATTTGTCAACATTAGCACATACATAAACTTCGTTCGTTAAAAGACCGAAGATGTCTGCGAGGTGATATGGTTCATACTTATATAAATATCTCTTAAGGTTATTTTTTTTAATTTAGAAAATTGGTTTTGAAACTATAAAATAAGAAAATCATTATATTACAAAAGCTTATGAAACTTTTTCTCCATAGAAAAACAACTATTATCTTACAACTTAGGTACCTACCACAAATTTAAGGGGCCTATGATTCAAAACTCATATTTTAAATAGGTATTGTTAAGAAACCGTTGTTTAAATAATACAACACTTGATTTTTCTTAGTAAAGAGTTTAGGCGCCTGTAGAGTCATAAAAATGTGCATGATATCTAGGTAATATTATCTAAATTGATTAGGGTACAACCTATGTCTAAAGAAATCAAAATATGGTGCGTGGCATGGCATGACTTTGAGATTTATTTTATGATTTGACAAGGCAGAATTCTATAGATATTATAGGTTATTAGGTTATTAATTAGATTCAGTATAAAATGAAAGATAAGCTAATTTTGATACTACGGGGTGTCTAGTATCTTCGACCTTACATTTTTAATATTCAGGAAATAGAAACAACTTAGAACATGAAATATAGCGTACTAAATATATTTTATAACTAGATACTTCAATAAAAACTACTGAAACTACAAAAATTCCAGTAAGTGTATTTATTTCAGTAGTAACCTCAACTCCTAGTTATTTTTATTCAGTGGCATGTAGGTAAGTGTAGGATTAAACTGTATGAACCATATCTCTTCTGGACCGTGCTTGGACTCGGTACGTGAAGCCATAATAAGGTGCTATGTGCAGCCGCGTGTCCGTGATGCGGGGGCAGGTAGTCTCCCCCCAAGGTCTGGGTATCATCGGCATCAGGGTCTCCGTGGACCGGGAGGCTCGCTTCGGGTTCACCCTCACGAGGCAAGGCGGATGGTAAGTCTGAACGATGTTATTGGTGGTGGGTAAGACTAACAGTGAGGTTAGACTTATTGTAAGTGGTATGAAATTCAGACTTATATTTGTATGTTGCAAGTATGTGTATATTAGAAACTAATAATCTAGTAATTTAATAGAGAATGTATACCTAAATCATGAGTACCTAAATCGACTTGCTTGAGAGTGCTCCGTAATGTTCTCAATGGTATGTACCTAATTTTCTGTAATTAGCCAAAATGGCAATAGGTATAGGTCGTCATATTCTGAAAGGATACCGTTTTATTGCTATTTGCGAAATTATTGTATTTAAAATAATTTATATACGTTTACATACCTTTATGAAAAATTAAATGACATGAAATATCATATACCTAATGCCAAGGTAAAGGTAGAAAAAACCGATGGTTTATAAATGACTAAAACAATGTTAATAGATATTTTCAACTGTTTTATTTTAATATCATATATTACAAAAATGCACGCTATCTACATAACGGTATAAGAGTACCCTAATTAGTTTATGTTTTATAGTGTGTATTATATTTTTTTCAACCTCCTAAATTACCTAGAATTTTCATGTTACTCACTAATGGTTTACGTGTTACTTGCTAATATTACTTGTTAGCACATTTCATTAATAATGAAGCTTTAACACAAGTGCCTGAAAATCATCAAACAAATAGAGTCTCCAATTAAGTATCGTGACTAACTCGATTAGTTTCATACCTCACGCACGTTTATGCATTACGCAAAAGTCAATGAAGAATTTCACGCTAAAATACCTTATAGTATGCGTAGAATAAATAAATAGACTAGGATTTGACACGCAATATATAAGTTCAGTGAACTCTCTATCCGTTAAAAACGTGTCTCTACAGTAAATTAAATGTTTGTCAATGAAAATTATTAGGCACTTGGATGATTTTATTAAATTATATAATAATTTTAAAAATAAAGAGATCGTGTTAAAAAGTGCGTAGTATACTCTACATACTTATAACGTCTTCGAAAAATCAATATGGAACAAACGAATGCCTACACAACGTTTTCAAATTATGTCCAAGCACAACCTGCACTACCTACAGATTAGGTTCCGGTTAAACTTATAAGTAAAATAAGTAAATATATGCGCGTATAATGAATTACCTCTTTCCTTTGGGAAGTCGGTTAAAAATTCATCGTTGTTTCGCCGTCTGTATCTACCTACTCTACAAAAGTTAGATGCCTTTTATTTTATCGCAACACGATTAGATAATATATATTTGTGGTAATTTTTTATTGATTCATAAAAGCGAGTCTATATAGATAGATTTTTCGAAAAGTAACTTATTTTTCCCAACTGGCTATTGTTTTTAAAACACAGCCAATGACAATGTGATTATGAAGTGTACTGTCATCAGCCCGACAAATTAAATTATTCCCATAAACGGCCTATTTGATTATTAAAAAAGTGTAGTGTTAATGACTTTTCGAACGATTTAATTCGAGGTAAAAGGGCCCATTTGCCTTGTATCCTTATATTTTTATATTGTCATTGTATTCTTGCACATAGATACTTACACAATGCTCAAAGGTAACAATTCGACAAACATAATAGCAACTTATTACCTTAATCTAATATCAAATTAATTAATTGCTGTAATACACTACCGGACTTTTTAATTATGAAAAGATTTCCTTTTACTAGGTAGGTACTTTTATTTCTTTTCATTGCGGATATCTTCTTAAAATGAAATGAATGTATTATTTTATTATTATCAGTAAATTGCCACTAATTAAATTATAATTACTTTTGTCCCTACCCTACATCGTAGCATTTTAGGGAATAGAATCAAAATAAAGACGTTTTCTGTTTAAATATTTATGCATTTTCTTCGCTAACCGTTATCATTAAAACATTAACGATAGATACATAACTTCTATATTTGAAAGAAATTTATTTTAACCAAATAGTCCATGTACGGAAAATAATGCATAAAATACAGAGATAAATTGAATAAGCTGTGTAGCCTGAAGAAAGCTCTACCGTCGAAACAATATCAACAGATAATAATAAAGTAGATACTTTTATGTGAAAAACCATGACTGCTCTAGAAATATGTAACTATGTGAATAACATAATAAAAAACTATTATAGGTATGTTTTATCACTTGACAAGCCATCAACTTAGTCCACATTCATCGCAGTAGATGTAACCATAATTCTTGGTTATGTCATACGACCTACTTTTTTATAAAAGCATCTAATCTCCTACGCAAGTGGATAATAGGTATATTTAGATACATTTTATATCGTGACGAATAACCTTGGATTGATATTAGTACTCTCCTGCTCTTAGAAAATAATGGTCGAAAGAGATGAGAAATATGTGATATGATTGTATAGCGCTGCATTTACCATTCGTTATTGTATTTGTCAACATAATAAAAAAATACTTTTAAAGCGTCTTTTTTATTCTTTTATTATATTCCAACCACACATAGTAACCATATCAAGCGCAATAATCTTCTTTGAATAGTGTTACGTCTAACTGAAACATAAGAATAGGTATTTCATACCTTATATTTGATATTTGGCTCTATTACTACCTTCGTCTGTTTGCGACTAAGCATAAGCCTCTTGGTACGCTACTCATCCCTGATTTGAGCGCACAGTATCCAGATGTTACCTGCGATCTTAGTTATATCGGTCGACCTACTTCCTTTAATAGCATAGAGGCTACTCTACGTACCTGCTTTTGATAGAGACGGTCTTTGAAATATTTCCTGCCAACCTAGCCTTATTACTCTCACATTATATAAATTTTAGTTAAGGCAAAGTTTAAGGTCTATTTTTATAAAGAATTATATTGAATATATCTAAATTTAAACGTTGACTTTTGAATCGTATTAGGTAATATTTGTAATGCCAAAGCGTAATTCGATTGGCATAAGTAGGTATTTATTTGCAGTTACTTAAGACATCAATGCATTGAGTTGAAGGCTATAGATTGTTGGTTGTAGTTACTCAGTTATTATCTTAAACTATCGAAAACTGAAACGCATATAGAACTATGGAGCCCATAATTTTTCATAAATAACGTACATAATTCAATTAAACTAATGATAAGCATTTAATTTAAAAGAAAAACATTAGCAGCGGTATAAATATTCTCTAACAAACTCCGTCAGTAATCCATCTAAAAAAGATTAATAACAATTTCTCATGGTACCTAATGGCATATTATTTCCCATGGTGGCGTGACTGATAGAGCTATTTGTTCAAGAACCAGAAACAACCATCAATTGTATACCTAATATTTGGGCGTAACATCCACGCAACGATTATTAAATTTCAGTCATGGCCATTACAGATTTCCTACACGTAATCAAATTATACCACAGCGTTACTGAGACGAAGGACAATTTCGTAAATTGACTACGGAAAATTGACATGTCACGGCTCGATACTGTTCTAATATTAACTTAGGATAATCGATAGGAATATTTATCTTAAGTAAAATCTTCAAATCTATTTGGAGTTTGTTCTCCTATAGGCACAAAGGTTATTGCTATGAATTTTGACGTTTGAAACCCAGACCTCTCTTCCTCAGAATTTATTTTATTTAATTTGTTTGTATTTCAAATTATTTATCACTTTGATTTAAGGGTAAAGTGAACTTTGTTATTGCAGCTGGGCATTTTTTTCCTTACAACTTAGAGAAATCTAAAGCGTAGGTACTGCTCCACGCAGCTTAGATGCGTATTGGTAAAGGAAGTAGGTTCGGGTTAATTACTAACGCTTGTCTGATATTTCCAAATCCCTCATAGAGCCTTCGATGAGATTTAATGAATGATATCCTATTATTTTTTATTCTTATGAATTATACTCATTACATATTAAACGTATTCCAAGAAATAATCTACTAATGTTTATTTAAATAAATTTAAGTTTTTGTAACATATATTTTTGTATCTTTATACATATTTTAATCAGTGTTTTAAAAAATAAATATTTTTTAATATGCTGGTAGTGATTTGTTTTTAAATTCATTAATTTGTAATTTAT
>DWMA01000216.1:0-13022 GCA_018252035.1 Urbanus sp. 3 SS-2014
GGAGTAAATAATATGACGATTTTCTTTATGAAATGTAGGTACGAAAAAATCTTAAGGAAACACAGTTTTTCTTGGGATGTTACTACAATGTATACACACAATATTTGTTTACAAAATAGACGTTAAAATACGTCCAAATTGGACAGTTAAAATAAAGCGAATGAAATTTAATCTATAGATGAAGCAATTGAACTATTACCGGTTTTTCATTTATATTGTACCAATTTTGTAATTGTACGAACATTTTTGTAACCAGTTTAATTATCTTCAGTTATGTTTAAAGATCATTTTTCTTGTTATCTTTATTATGCGGAAGGAGGCGACCATTAAGTATAGTATTTTATGCAACATTGTCCAATTTTTGCAGAAAACAATAAACAAAGACCATGGCATAAATTAATAATTATTAATAATTATTGATTAATTTTTCAACAATTATTGACTAGAATAAAACACATAGCATAATATACTTCCTGTATTTGTATAAAAATGTGTTTTGAGCGAATTGCTTTGTGACCTTTAAAATAAATAAAGAGCAAAGTAAACAATACCTACGTTTAATTTAAATGTTAAATTTTAAATTCTATGCCAGTTGCATAAATGCCTAAGTGTCAGATCAACAAAGTTGAAACACACCCAAACTATGGCTGTAGTTTAAAAGCAAACCAGTTCACAGTTAATTGGACCTCCGCGACTCAATCACCAGTCACATGCAAAGGGACTAGCTTGATTTATTCGTTTGCAAAACAGTCAAAGCGTCAAAGGACTTGTACTAAAAAAAAACTATTAAAAAACTGACTACAGTATACAGTTGTAACGTGTTTATACGTTAATTGTTTTGTTAGTATAAATTGGGTTCCAATTAAACTGGGTAGAATATAGATACAGTACCACTTTGTAAACGTAAATCAAGCGTAAGAAAATAAAGCTAACATTTTAAACATAACTTCAGGTACGAGTAATTTATTAATTAGTAAATAAAGCATCTACCCGGCTACACCGCAAATGAGGTTTCTCTTTATCTCTGTTAACATTTAAAACTTAATATCAGGTAGCGTAGCGGAAAATAAACAAGAAGTCCGTAACATACGTTTACGTGTTAACTTAGCAGCCGGTTATTACTGGAAGAAGTTAATAAAGCTGTGTTTTTCCTCGCAATATCGGCGGAGAGGTAACGTTGGCGCAGTAACGCGATAAATAAATTTTAATTACGAACTACGGCCGCGGCTACCGGAAAAACGAGAGCTAAATAGGGCAGAGAAATGGGAAGCTACCTAATTGTAAATTAAAAAGTTCGCGGAGTTACGACACCACAGTCCACAATGACACCCCACCGGCTGAAAGGGGGCGACATTGTCCCCCGCGCTCCCCCTCGCTCCTACCCCAGACGGGGAGACAGGGGTGTAGACACCCGTGGAAAGCGTGTGACATTTTGTTTTAAAATATTGTCCGCACGAATACATTCACGTGGCTCATTTTTAATCGTCTGTTTGCTTTCTCTTTTTTCGGTTCGCAAATGGATGCTTCTGCGTTTTCATTTACCATCGTGCTGCAAAAAATGATATACGTTTGCGTTTTATTGGCCAGTTTAACTGCTTTCTCGATTAACGGCTTAAAAATTCATACGTCCAATGCAAAACAAACTTTCGTTCGTTGCTCACACCGAGCCGTCTTAATTGCTACGGAGTCAGTAAGCGCCAGCGCATAGGGCGTGAAAGCTCAATAAATGTACACGTTACCCTATCATTTCACAGACTAAGCGAGCCAACCCATTAACGGTTGGGATACTGTTGTTTCCAAACTAATTTCGAGCGAGTTCGCTTAGCGTAGGGTTGTTTAGCTAAGCTTACCAAATATTGTGGTGTCAAGGCCGCCTGCTTTCCTCCGACATTCCGTTCCCGCCGCCCACAGAGGGATATCTCACGCCTGTGTTATGTAACATTCGACGAAGATTTGGTTACGATTGACATACTTAATTTACCTGTTTCCGTATTCGAATTAATGCGGTAGTTTGAGATAACTATATCAAATTCCTTTTTAAATGCTCCACAAGTGAACATTGAATGAAGTGTCTGCGAATATGACACATGATCTGGTTTAAGGCGATGTGTTAATTGTCGAGCTATTAATATCTTTCATTTAAATACAGTCCAATGACGAGGAATGATAATTAATGTCAAGGTCGATTTCATAACACCTGAGGATCGATCGATTAAGCCGGAGATTGACTTTAAATAAATATTATCTTAATATTAAGGTAAATTATTTAGAAGTACCACAAAAAAAATCGTCGTAGATTCAATATAATATAGATTATATAATGATAAACACACATCGCATTGAAGTGAATGTTTATAAGTACATTAGTGCATAATTATTTCACAAATAAGTAGGTAGTAGATATTGTTGGCACGACCAAATTGAGATGTTACATATGAAAGAGATTTCCATTGTCCGGTGCAATTGCTCACACAATGCTTTTTAAATTAGATAAAGACTTGCTGATAAAATTTTTAGAACTATATGGGAACTCCTTGTTACGAAATAGCAAGCTCGTGAAACTAGGTTCATTTAGTGTGATTTAAAGAGCAATTGCTAAATAAGTTATTACATCCAATGCTTCTAATAACATTTTGCGATTCAGAAGTCCTTTTACAACAAATTATAAATGTATTAGAATTTATATCTCAAGCATACGAATTTTATCTAGGCAAAGGGCAACATTTTAATGTGAAATATTTCATGCAACGGGATCACCAATACATACAGTTTCAGCAAAAACTTTTCGTAGGGGAGGCCTATATCCCAGAGAAGTTCAAAAGTCATCTGAATGAACCAATTAAAATGAGGTAAGCTACTGTAGTAACTTTTTGTCATAAAAAGTTCGATTTAAGCCTGAATGAGTTCCATGGAGCTATAAAGCGTGTAAATAAAAGAGCGCAATTATCACTAACGGGATTTTAGCCGGGTGGCCGCTCTATGTCGCGTCTGACAATCACATCGACGGGACAATGTTGAATATCGAATGGGATGTCTCTATAGAATAGACGAATATTTTTGTTTTTAACTACAAGCTTGAATTGGAAGCTTATGAAATGAATGAATTTACTGTTGACTTATTGATTTGCTTTGTTATTTATTGTGTCTTTTTGATTTAAAAAGTCTTGTTCTGCTTTATTTAGCTATTCTTTCTCGTACGCTATGACAGTATCAATCTTTTATTCTACTAGGTCACATTTGGGGGAATAAAGAATGAATGAAGTAGTTTTTAATATTAAAAATCTGTATGTGGTTGAAATCCTTCGTAGTTCGCCTCAAGTGGCACCAATGTCATTTACGTCTGCCATACTTTAACAGTGTTAAGCGTTTGTGTGGTTTGGTTTAAAGGTTGGTTGGGTTTCTGGTAAAGGAGACGCACATATACAATGTGTCAACTTAGTTCTCATGGATAGCATGGCATCCTTGGTACGCAGGTAGAGCTCTGATACAATTTGGGATGGATTACAAATGCCTTAGATCAGACATATAGACTTTCAGATTGCTACAAGATATGAAGTGGAAACAAAGTTTGGTTGCAGATGACAAAAAATAATATTGAAAAGCATTTTTTGTTTCTTCACCCAAAAGCGTAACATTATGGCATCTCAGAGCGCTTGTTTAATCGATACAGACGCTCAGTAATGCACTCACACCACTCGATTCGCTTATAATTCGAGATTCATAGCCTCGGCTTATTTCTCATAAAAAGTTGTTCCCTTCAAATGTAGTAATTTCGCTGCGAGGGTGGCGCCCCCTTCCCCGACTCTGGCCTTTTAACGCTGGAGATATTGTCTCCTTAGTTAGATCTGTATTTACAGTATAAGCGAACTTCAGAAGCATCGGTTTCAAGTCTTGCGAGTGACAATCGACTTGTTAGCCAGTTAGGACGGGAAACACGACGTTTGAGAATCTATTCGATTGAATACTTTATATGATATGTTTTTATGTAAGTAATTGTAATACTTATATGTTTTTTGTGATAGTGCTATTTAATAAAAAGTTTTAAGCAATAGTTCTTGCCAAAGTTGCCAACGTTTACGTTACATAAAATATACTTATGATGGCTATTTTACTTTATCCAATTTTAATAGATAGTCGATTATTATAATCACTCATAAAAAAATATCCAATCGTTCTATTTTTTAGACAAATGTTATATTAAAAATAAACTAAGTTATCAGTTATACGTATGTTGGTTATAGATGTTGGTGATGTGCACCAATTTTGATGACGAATACTTAAGGCTGACCGGAAAACTGCACCCATTAGTAATTGCTATGTAAAAATCATATCAGTCCAACTTACACAGAATTCTGCATTGGATTTTTTGACTGCGGGCTAAGTTGTAACGCCTCGGATAAGTATGTCTCCCTTACCACACTGTTCAAGCCAAAACAGCAGTGGTCTGCACTGCTGGCGTTATGAAGTAGAAATACGAGTGGCGGTGGTGCTGCCGGAGTCAAACCACAAGGGTCCTATCAACAAAAAATGCATTGTAAAGTAAAACTATCATTTAGTACCTACCTGCACAGCATTTCGGATTAATCACCGAGTATTAAACAACCATTAACAACTAAATAATGGTATTTATTTATACACATTTAATAGTTCAATAAAAGTGCAATTAACACTTATCTTCAGCCAATTAAATAAATGTTAAGTCAGGCTTTATTCAGACTTTGTCTAGCTTAGCATTTAGCCAAACCTTATTTTTCATAATACAGATAATTCCAAGATATAAAATGCTAATATAACAGGTGTTCGGTCGGATATTTTTTTTCCCACGAATATACTAAATATTCATAACCTAATCGTAGATTGATTTTTTTTTATACAATTGACATATTTCCTCTATAATACAAATATTAACTTCTTAACTCTGATGTTAAGAAGATAATATTATTTTGAGTTTATTTTTTAGTTTTTTTTTTATTATTTTTTTTTATATTATTTTGAGTTTTGGATGGCGTATTTAATTTATAGGATTACTTACTTTGTTAATTACATTCGTTTATTTTTAAGATCTTTGTTTATATTTAGTTATTGTTGTAGTTATTTATCTTAAATGTATATAGTTGTGTATACTTCTTAACTCTTTAAATTAGACGTTTGTAACGCCATTTACGATTTTAAAAAGGAAAATATCGTAAGTAGATGATAATTATTTAAATATATTTTCTTGGTACACGGTTTCACTTCTTATTTAATTACAACTAAAATTTGATTCCGACATTCTTGATAATATAATAGGTGCAATAAAATATTTTATGTCAAATTCATATATCAAAATGGTTAGCACTGCGCAATCATACAAACAGCAAAAATGTCAAGGCTGTAGAATTATTTCCTCCATATTCAAATGGAATGAAATAAAACTTTATGCCATCTATGTAGTTGTAGGTAGCTAATCAAGAACACTTGAATTGTCTATTAATTGCGAAACAATCCATTTATTAGGTTCAAGGTCACATTAATCGTTATTCGAATTGAGTAATAGCGTCTGAAATCTCGGTCGTTATTAGCTTTTTAAATCTGTCCCGCGGCCAGTAATACGTTATTGATATTTGTGAACGGGCAGGATAATAATATTTGTATAGTTATTATCCATTTTATGTTGAGCTTCCCTGCCGCTTTGGTGCTTATGAATAGTTTGGGTGAAGGGGATATTGTACACTTTATGAGGGGTCAATGTGAGCTGGTGGTTGTATAGTGTTGTGGACAATGGATGGAGAGGTAGGGTCGCATCACAATGAGCCCTGCCGCGTAATTGTTAAACTGAACGGGGGTTGAACGCCTTGTCGACTGTTCCGTCACTGACTAACTTGTTAATGGAGCTCGTTAGTACGTATGCGTTTACGTAACCTTTGCTAATTGAATGAGTTTTAATCGATTTTATTTTTAAAAATATATATTTTTTAAATCGTACTAACATTTGCTACTACCTAAACTATGAAATTGGTGTAATGGATAAATTGGTGTATAGGTAATGTATCGATAGATTAATCCTTGATATCACAGGCTATTATGGCTTATTCGTGAACACTTAATAAATAACACAATGACAATTTAGGCTTATAGCCAAAATTTTGAGGATATTGGGCGTTAGGTCTTCTTAATACTTTTGTAGTGATAATAAAGGTACAATAAACACTTACATTATCTTAAACTTTTTTTAAATAGGTCTAATTATTACTTAAACATTTAATTCAATTACTGATCATAGATGCTTTACATTATGTCATGTGTAAAATAACAGTCAAAGAAAATAACACTTTAAGTTCTTAAACTCCCTTGACGACAACATCTTTCATCAAACAATTATAATAAGGTAGCTAAGTTTTAAACAACAACTGCAATTACAATAAACGCGTCCTAATAAACTTCATCGTTACCTTACAAAAGCGTGAATGAAGGCAAGTGGTCCGATACCGATCACAAACTGCCGCAACAATACACTTCATCCCTTATTAATTATTTTATTGTAAGCATAAAGGATGCCGTAATCGTCAGAATAATAATATCATCGCGCGGCATAAAGAACCCCAAGTAGCGACAACACAAGCGTAAAAATGACACGCCGTGCTAGCAATATGTTTGTGTGTATTACATTAGATTTATTCGACTGGGTCACGCACACGTCGACGCGGCTACCCCGAAACGGGGTGTATCGTTGTGGGGGCGACACTACTACACGCGCAGGGCCACCCGCCAGATGGTCACGCACACAGGGACACGACGAAAGGGAAAGCTACACTGTGTAAACAAATCGCGCGAGTGCCGTCCCGCTCGGTCACAAAGCTGGTGTGTGTCACATCATTGTGTGCCCGACTCAATCCGACGTAGATTGTTCTGTGAAATTGCCAGGTAATAGGCCGAGGGACTATAGCATTACACATACTTATTGGTGGGTTTAGACGCTCAACGGCCTAATCGAATTGAATATTGGCGACATATCGACTCCGTTGACTTCGGTCGGATTGAGACGTTATATTTGATTTGACGTTTATGAACTGTTTAATGGTTTATACGGCATACCTAATTTAAGGTAGGTTTAATAAACAAATTGAAACTGTGATGTTTGTTTTATTCTTACGATGTTAAATTACACTAAATAGAACAATGACTAGAAAATAAAG
This sequence comes from Urbanus sp. 3 SS-2014, assembly GCA_018252035.1. Classification (NCBI taxonomy): domain Eukaryota; kingdom Metazoa; phylum Arthropoda; class Insecta; order Lepidoptera; family Hesperiidae; genus Urbanus; species Urbanus sp. 3 SS-2014. The sequence continues at coordinate 7,176 of DWMA01000216.1, forward strand.
CAATATGATTTTACAGCGCGTTACCAAAACATTGGGTCTCCATATAATATGTAGTGCATAAAAATTCCGATTAAAATTACGAAAATAGTCAATTGAAAGCAATCTATATATAAATATTCTCAAAGAATTGATAAATTTAAGTTAATAACGGTATTGAAATGATTAACTGTGTACTAGATATGTACCTAGATCACGACAGCGTGACTGCAGAGGTTCGAATTGACCTACGTAAAACTCTACACTCTACATCTACGAGCTCCGTCTATATGTTACTACCGTCGGCAAGCGAGTATAAGTTATTAGCAGACGAGCGATTAACAAAACATCTATCCCGCTAGCGCTCATGACTTAGACATACATCACGGCATTGTGACTGCAGAGGTTCGGTTTGATCCGCGTAAGACTCTACACTCGACACCTACGAGCTTTGTGTATATTTTATAGCTATTTTCAAGCATGTACAAGTTATTAGCAGACGAGTGACGAGCGTTACTAGTAGATGAGCGATTTACAAAGAAACTTTTCCGCTTCAGCCTATGACTTGGACATACATCACGGCAGCGTGACTGCAGAGGTTCGGATTGATCCGCGTAAGACTCTACACTCGACACCTACGAGCTTCGTATATGTTATTACCGTCTGAGCAGTGCCAGCCCTGAATCGAGTGGCTTATAAATGTATACGTATCGCCACTTTAGTGATGTGACGATCGTTTAAAATTTAGTCGATAACGATAAATGGTTTAAGTTACCTATATTGTGTAATGACTAATATAAGTTTCGTGTCATCTTCCGTGTTAACATATAAATGTTAAATAAATAATTGAAATCGTGTTTGTTTTATTAACCAAAAAACTATCCATCGAACAACCCATGATTATTAGAAACAAAAGCTTATTTAAATAGTTAATTTTAGTACATAAAATCATTTGACGATCATTCGACATGCACCCATATGTGTACATAATACAACTATAATATTATTACCTGTATACCATATTTTACCCAAATCCTATCAGTATTCCAAGTCAATCCAATCAAAATTGATCATAATAACAGTAGCTATATTAATCATCAATAGATGATTTAAGTATTTTATAAAAGGCCATTGTCCCTTTAAATGATTGTGTTTTTGAAAGTCCCGCAAATTTTAAAAGCCATTTTTAAGATTAGCCAATAAAACAGACAATGTCTCGATGTCGTGAAAATATATTATGAAAATAGGTTAATAATGATTGACATTATTTATTTGTATAGGTACATAATAATTGAATTTATTTATATTGTTTTCTCCTTAGTATAAATGGAACAAGTCTTAACCAATTTTAACAAATAAGTTATAACATTTTAAACGCACAGATAATAACAAAGTAATAAATTCCTTAAACAAAATAAAAAGGTGTGACATAAAACTATTGCTTAACGGATTTTTTATCTGTGCCAATATTCATTGTCACGTTTTCAATTGTCGGGGATAAATCTGGGAGTCGATAATAATCGTAATCGAATTTTCCAAACTGAATTTTAATGAAGTTAAGTTTTGATTAATATTAGTACCTAATGAAGGTTTAAACGTACAAACAGTAAAAAGTAATTGCTAAAAAATGGTGTGAAAAACTGTTGATAATCGTATTTTTTATCTGTGCCAATATCGACTGTCACGTTTTCAATTGTCGGGGATGAATCTCGGAGCTGATAATCATAATCGAATCCTCCACACTGGATTTAAATGAGGTAATCAATCAGGGCGCAAGGCTTAGTGACAGGAGGGTGGAAAACATTGTATTCTTAAAAAACTAGCCAACCTCTTTATAGAAGGGAGATGTTTTTGGAATAGATAGAAAAGTACTTGACAGTTTAATTGCCAGGATAAGCTTTACAAGAGAAACAACATTTAGTGGAAATGATTTTGGTAAATATGTAAACACAACTCATTCCGGGATACCAATTTCACATTTCTTAACTTATTGTCAATTTTCATTAGAAAGAAATTTATTACAGTAGAAGAATATAATTTACGTGATAGTCAGTTACAATAAAATTGATTAAAAAGAAATAATATATATACCCACGAGTTTATATATTTTTTTATCAGTATATAAAAAATAGAACAATGTGAATTTACGTTATTGGGAATTAAACATAAACAAACTATTGTACCTCATATTTAACTGAATCTGCATATCTTGTTAAAAAAAATACAAGTTCAAGTTTTTCTTGAGATTGTATGAACTTAAATTGTTATTCTTAAAATATTTAATAATGCCAGTAGCAATAAATGTGTCTGTTAACCGCGAAATCTCTTACTGTGTGCGAGTAGGTATTGATTTATCTTCATGTTATAAATCAATACTACTTTTAACGGTTAGTTTATTTAGGAAATACGAGTATTTATACCGTTTTATGTTAAATAGCAACGTTCATTGACTTATTTAGTCGTAAACAAGCTAAAAGAAATTTGAATACATTGTCTTTGTTTATTAATAGGTACAATAATAATATAAATAATCTGAGAACATAAAACTGACCGAAAATGAACCGACTGTACAATCGAGGATGTAATCAAATAACTTGAAATTACATCTATTAGCGTTTAGAGGTCCACTTACTTACTGCACTTAGATTTTTCTAATGGACGTTTTCTTAATAATCACGGCGCCTGTCATGCTTTTTGGTGACCACATTGGGTATTTTTGATACACAGGAAGACGCTGTTCCGCGTTGACGCGCTCCTACGACATCCCCAGGAAGAGAGACTTGCTATTCAAGACAGATACCACACGGCTTAAACATAAATATTCAATAGACAAAATAATATATACCATCATCGTGATAATAATCAGATATTCACATAGATGTATAAACAAGCCTATATGTGCGGGAAACAGGAAAACTAGAGCAGGTCGCGCGGAAGTGGGGTAGGTCGAAGCAGGTGGAGCTTAGCAATATTTACAGGATTTGGACATTCCCTGGGAATATATTTAAAACGTGGTAGTAGGTACCCTTTGTAGTTGGACTCCAGTGCACTGCCGCACTTTCTGCAGCTTATAGTTTAAGCGCTGCTGTGTTTTGGTTTAAAATGTGTGGTAAATAATACTTACTTATCCGAAGCGTTCCAACTTATCAAAATTCCATCGCATCTTTGGTCGAACTCAGGAAGGATTCGTATTTGTCTGGGCTTAAAAAATGTGAGGTAATATTTTTAAGCTTAACATTTATTTAGGTGTATTTTATGTACTTATGTTATAGGATGGTTATTTACCGTGGTAGGTCCTACTATCTCTTGTTATACGTGTAGAAAATATGTTTTGTAACCTGTACATATTTTATGAATATTTTCAAATGCAACTGCTTTTTAACAGAACTATTGTTACATTGCCTCAAAGATGAGCTAATCCCACTGAGAACTGGTTTAATCTCACAATTATGCGCTCTTAAAATCTTACTATAAAGGAAGAAGATTTAGTTTGTTAAAAACGATAAAATGTGCTGACAGCCTAATCCGGTAGCTACGACTTTACTTTTTTCTTAAAATTATTTATCATTAATAAATCTTAATTTATACTTAAACATTATATTCATCTCTAATTCAGAAATCATAGCCTTGCTATGTTGATAATCACTACTTACCATTTATTATGCTTTTTGGAATCGTCTTCGATAAAGATATTTGAAAAGAATAATAGGTATCCACTACATTTACATTTATGTATTTACATAAAATAATATTTAAATAAAATAACATTTATGTATTTACATAAAGTTGCAAATTCTATTTGTATTACTCCTGTATCTTCAAAACACTTTATTTTTAACTGAATTATAATTTAGTCCAATGATCATAGTAGGTATAGGGAACAAGTAAGTTGTTGAAGAAAATTTGGTCATTGCGTATAGCAATTTGTGATAAACCTTGAGAAGAACGCCAATCGTCTTTAGTTAACATCAGAAAATATTGATCCAAAAATAAAACTAGAATTCTGAGGTGATAATTAATGTAATAAATTACACACACAGTTCTTAGCTTCACTTATCACATTCTTAAAAATGAAAGCGAGCAAATTCTTTTCCTTATCAGCTCAAGCGAAGTCATTGACACTATTTGGGGTAACGTATCCGCGGTAACATCGTAGAAAGTTATTTGTATTCAAATTAGGCTGGAGTTGCCGCACTGGGCCGAGTGATCGATGCAAGTTCACTAATTGATGCCTAAACCTTCGTTAGTAGTTTACCTGACGTTGATGAAGTTTCTTTGGATAATGAATTGAAACTTCTTGATTTTTAAGATATCAGGTGAAAATCCAAAAATAAAAAAATATATCATGTTAAAAGTAAGTTGTTCCTCTTGTGTTATGGACAGCCCATATTTCTATATCCACTTAAAATTCAAAGAAATTATGCTTACCTTATAACTATCTCTTTGGGTATGTAAATGTATAGGCATGTAAATTGTAAAGCACCATGCAATTGAATGGTTGCACCGTTTGATATTTAATACAATTAAAACTTATATAAATATATATTTAAAGATGTTTCTCTTTATGTTTCATAGTCATCTTCGTCATCGTTGATTCAGCCGTATGTGTTTACTCGGGAAACAATCCAAGATTCGTATTCTGAAACTCTTGTATAGACTCCTGGATATGCCTGGTTTGCGCATTTCTCTCCCCAAGAGACTATTCCAATGAGAACGTTATTGGATGCCAAAGGTCCACCTGAGTCTCCTTGGCAGGCGTCTCTAGGCGGATTGTTTGCGCCTGCGCATAGCATCCCGTCTGAGATAGATGCTATACTAAGATAAGCACGTTTACATGCCTCTTTAGATATGACGTTAACTTTAGCAGCTAGGAGTACATCTGATGCTTTGCCTTCATACTGAAAATAATGGAATTATCATTTTTATCATACAACATCGCATATCGTTAATGGCGCTACTGTGTTTTGTTCTGAGGGGTGTGGTAAGACATTCTTATGGATCGTATTATAAAGTCCTCACTGATAGTAACGCATCTATAGCTAACCTAAGACTCTAACTTATCTAGGGTAGACTTACAAATGTCTATGGGCAGTAGTTGCCACCATTAAGCGACCATCAGGTGGACTGCATGATCGTTCGCTACTTCAGAATAAAAAAAATGTGTAAGGTATTTTCGCCATACTAATCATCTTCTAAAATTTGTTGAACAAAAGCGATTTTGGGGATATTTAATCTTAAGTACATTCGCACCTGGAGTACTTAAACGGAGCACCTCTTACGTCAACAATTACACCGTCTACCTTTATACTTCAAACCAAATTCCTATGTTTGGTGGTTATATATCTGTTTGGTTTGTTTCATTATCCTTGTCCTGGAAGTGGTCCAACTCTGTGTATATAATAACAATCCAACAGTACTTAAATACTCAAAGCAGAGGAGTTTTGAAAATTTTAGGTAAAGTTGATAAAATTCTTAGGGCATGACTAGTAATAATTATAAAGCGTCCATTATACGTTTAGGAATTACTCTGTTATTCATATTTGAACGTTAAAATATATAACGCTATTTGTGTTTGTCTGTAAGCTCATACCTGTGATATAGGTAGTAAGTATTCAAATACAGAGTACCTATTATAATATTTAATTTGAATCAAATGCCTTGCGATTCTAAATTTTAATATAATTGTCTCAAGTAAATCAGCCGGCATCTACATATCTCATCGAAATACATTCTTGGGTTCCTCACTCATTGACGCTAGAAACAACTTTGGCGTTGATATTTCTAAATTCCCCTTCAATTAGGTACTAATTTGAAGTATTTGGTATTTTCATAGTTTAATAGCGGCTTATGAAAGCACTGATACATTAAGTG
>DWMA01000217.1:0-13018 GCA_018252035.1 Urbanus sp. 3 SS-2014
CGGAGTAGTGATTATACAGGACTCGGCCGCTCAACATTGAACATAAATCTTCTTTTTGTGTTTCATATCAGATTTTTCCATATCGGTAGCTGCATGAGTGTTCACACTGTTTATATAAACGTTTATTGCTTGTTGATATCAATCAATATTGTGCAATCCGTCAGATCCTTCGAAGACAAAGTTGAAGAGCAATATCACCATAATAGCAGTTTAATGCGCCACTAACCTCCAACTAACTGCTCTTAATTATTTAAGTGTATTAGAGTGGAAACTTTCCTCTTCTCGATAGCTCCCATTAAAACGTAACTAATTGTAGGTTAATGCTATAGATTACGCTCGCTTGTTTCTTACTTAGCCGCTTTGTAATTGCTTTGGAAATTAAGATACGTTATGACTCGTTCTAATCTTTCAACTCGTCTAGACGTTATTTAACTCTCATTTAATTTTATTCTAATATCTTTTTATACACGTTTGTTATTTAAATAAACGTTAGCGTAGCTATTGTCAGATGGGTGTTAATGCTAACCTTTTTAAATGAAACAAAACAAGTGCGACGTAGAAATGTAAAAGCTTAGAAACATAATCAGATGAATAAATCGTTCTCACAAAATATTTTATGCGAGGGGAAATATTTAGCGTAAAAATCTGCTCTCTCGTACGATATCCATTTATAAATGGAGTATAATCCGCGGGCGTATAGACAGAGGTAAATGTGCCGTGAAAACCCAAACGCGGCGAAGCATTTTTCTCGTGACAAAAGCTTTCCAGGCGCGCGTCTGCTGCTCAACCACATTCCGACACCACTATGCTTTATATATAATGCCTTTCTACTCTACCGACACTATATTTATACAAAATTAAAACGCTGAATAAAATTGTTTACTCAGATTTGAAACAGATAATAATCTTTAATAATACCTAACGTCTAATATGAAGTGCAAAATAGAAAGGAATTTTGCATTGTGTCCGTTAACTACGCCTGATTTTATATTAAAAGTAAAGTTATTAAATATATTCGTTACCCCAGAAGTAAACTGTTAATACTTTTTGTAATTTAATATTATAAATTCTTCCATAATCCTCTTTTCCGAGCGAAGATTATAAACGTAGCTTATCTCTTTTACGCTTCCATCTTTATCGTTTATTTTAATTAAATATCCAAAGTTGACGTCTAAAATGTTAATACCCTAAACTGTATTGAAAAATACTCGCTTATCCGGTTCCCGCTGTCTCCGACGAAACTTGAGCAAACTTTAATTTGCAGATAATACAAACTGCGAAGTTCGCTGAGAGATAAGTAAACCGATGAAAAAGTCGTTAGGGGGAAAGAGTGAGCCCTCCGAGACGAAGTGCGAACCCTAGCTAGCGTTTAATCACTTCTGAAATAAAAGCACACGAGAAAAAATATCGTGGTAAAGCATGAACGCCACGTTATTGTCATTCATAACAAGCGAGTGGGTGGCGGCGGGAGGGCGGCGAGCGCCTCTCAATGGCTGCGGGTCGTGTCATGCCAGCCGTTTCGACGCGCAACCCTTTGTGCTTCTGCCTCTAGCTTAGTTTTCTCGCCTCTCACAACCTACTTTTAAAGCACGTCAACTTTTAATAACGTGCTAACTGCATATTTGATATTTTGTCGCCTTCGTAATAAAGTCACAGTCTTCGCATAAATAATATCTTTTATACGGCTGCGCATTTGTCAAATCACTATTTGACTGATAAAACATTTTGTAAGACTTTCAAATGTGTTAATCTTTCTAAGTAGTTTCAGACGCATCCAATTAGGAACAAAGCGAGTGGTCACTAACACTTATACATATTAAAATCTCTTAGTAAAAACGTACTCCAGCTAAGTGGCGCTCGCCACCTCTTGACACACAATAAATCACAGCCGTGAGCGGCCAATAAAAAATATGTTCCACCCTCTGCGAAAAACCAATTAATTTTCGACGGCTAAATAAAAGATTGTGTTCGTCGGGGCGCGAAAAAATCGAGCTCGACAAAACGAGCGGGAAGAGGGTAGCGACGAGCGAGCGCTCGCAAGCGCAGGAAGAGGGAAGCGAGCGCTCGCTAGCGGGAGCGGAGTGGAGTGCGGACGTGCAGCGGGTCGCAGCGGATAATAATAAAGTTAAACGAGACGAGATAGAAACGGGAAGCGCGGGAAAACGAGGAAAGTGGAAAAAGGGGAATAATGGAGAAGGAGTAATCAATTTCGCCCAGTCGTCGCCGCTGCCGGCGAAACTCTCATTTAAATTTTAAAATATCGCTGCGTTGAGGGGGACTCGTGGAGGACTTTTTAATTTGGCCCGGCACGGTTTAAAAATGCACGACGTTCTGCGGTGACACATCAATTCACTTTGACCGCCGACAATCTAACTAAAACCACGACGGACGGTAATGTCTGAAAAGTACCCTACTTCGTTGAAACGGTTATGTAAATCGTGAACACTTTCTTCTCTGCTCTTCCAGTATTGTAAAAGAAAACTAGGTATAATAAATTGTTACTGCTACTTTTAGAGTGGTTTATGAAGTCGAAGTCGTCATGAAATTTGGACAAACGTTTATTCATTATGATGATGACAACCTCATAAGAGAGGATTTACAACTTATAATAAGTATGCCAACACAAAGGGGTTCAAATGAGGGTTGTGTAAATTTTGTATCATAGATATTCTGCACGAATGAAGTCATGAATAAAACTATTTTACCTGGATAATAAAAGTTTCTGTTGACTAGTTATTGTTAATTCCATGTTATAGATGAATAGCATCTAACAAGATTATTTTTTCCAGCAACAACGGCCAGACCTGCCTCGGCTGTTACAGCAGATGCACGCAGCGCACTTACCAGCGCACGGAGCGCCGCCGCTACCCCTACTAGGGCAGGGCGCGCTACCCCCCGCGGGGCTCCTGGGTTTAGGGGTTCCGCACCATCCCCTCTCGGTGTTGGCCAAGCCTCCCGAGATACACAGGCCTGACGATAAGGGAAACGGTAAGTTCAAATCAGAATTTGTAATATCTCAAAAAAAATGCTTTTTTTCATAAGATTGAAGTAGGAAATGAGCATGCAACCTGATGGTAAGTGGTCACTGCCACCAATGGATATCTGTCACTAAAGGTCTAGAACGAATGTCTTTAAGAATGTAAGATCTACCTACTTTGTCTTTACGTTAGAAATAGATGTGCTAAAGGTTCTTTCAAATTTTACCTAACTTAGAAAACTTGTAAAGAAAGACATGTGGTTTCCGCTAATTTGTACTGTAAAAATATCATATAAAAGAGCACGAATCATAACGGATCGATACATAAGATGAATATTTTAAGAGCTGTCGTGTTTGTGTTCTCGTCTTGTTTGCCATGCGCCACTCGCTGGAGACTATTAGAGCTCCCCGCCCCCTCCGCTCGTCGCCGCGTCAGACGTCTCCGATCCCACTTCTGTTTCAATATTTACCACCTTCGAGAGGCTTTTTGAACTCACTGTTTGCGTGTTTTCGGATCGCTGACGGCTCCGACTCGTCCGATATTGCTTTGAGAGTATGAATAAGTCACTTCCTCGAAATGATGCCTACTCACGTGTTTACTTGGCTACGCAAACACCAGTTCCGGATATCACCGTGAACGTACACGAATTAGATTTTATGAATCGCAGTCGCATCGGTGCCGATCTCCGAAACGATTCGACGATGTGACGGCGGAGTAAATATAATTCGCACAAATAACAGGAAACGGGCTTCGAGTTGAGCGAGTAATCCTCGCGAGCGGGTACGAGAGAGCGCCACAAATGAAAATGTAACACAGAAATGGATTTGGAAGCCGCCCGTCGCTCCGGTTAATTACAAAAGCAAGCGGTAATCTGCGCTCTGGGATGTTCCGGCTTAGCGCCCCCCTGCCACCCCTCTCTCCTCCTGCCACTTCCCTGGCTAATTTGTGCCATTATCGGTGTACTGATGTAAGAGTTACCGCGCAGATGGCCCCCCTCCCCGCTCTCCCCGCGCGCTCAATTAATTATTCCTTGCTGGTGTGAGCGTCGCGTGTTTTAGTCAATTAGTAACGTAATTTTGCGGGTGACTTGAGTGTACGGCGACGCGGACCGACTCAAACACCACATTTTAACGCTTGCTTAATTATACATATGGCAATTTAACTACATAATGGTCAATAATTACTTTGAAATTGTGATTTATAATTTAGTTAATATGATTCTGTTATTTATTAGCTTCCAGTCCCATAACTGCTAACACAAACACTGGGAAATACATTTAGATATGCTTAATGTGGACACTAAAACAATATTGCATACCGTTCTGAAATTCAGTGCGTAGTGATAGTCGATACGGCTAGTTTGCTGACCAATAATTAAAGCTATTACATTTAATTTGATTGTAGCAACATAGTGCACAGAGCCCTTTGTGTTCAGTGCCTACTCTCCTATCCAATTACGCTAGGCATATGTCGGATAGATTGCGCATTAACCGAGGATTGCACCGGCTATTGCTCAAACTGCCCGGGAATTAACTAAAGGGGCAAACGCTTTGATGTTTGCCAATGTTATTATTACATATAAGGAAAGCATGTACAATTTAAGATTATTACTTGTAATAGGCACCTTTAATTTTGCATTACACCGGTTAATTGCTTATTGTGATGCAGAGTTATGTATTAAAGAATAGACGGATTAAAGAACGAGCGAATGATATTTAGGAAATCTTTACTGTTGCACAATGTTATTCTTAGTAAGTATTTACATATCTAATTAAAATCATGCCTAATTTACCGAGATTACTGAGTATAATAATTAAAATGTTTAATTATTAAATTACAAAATTATAATTGTTAAATGATTTACCTTTTTTGCAATAGGTATATTTTACTTATATAAGGTGTGTGTAGTAGGTGTTAGGAGTCTACTGGTGCTACTGGTATTTAAAGGTAAAATCAGTATTGACCTGATCAGACTACAACAGCTATTGTAAGATTTATTACATTGATAGATAAAATTAAGTACCTACCTAAATAATCTAAGGAGGAAAATCCAAGTAGGTATATTAAATTGTAAAATTTTAAAATGTATAATAAATTTCGATGTTTACGAAATTACCTGTTTAGTGCTCGAAATAAATTATATTACAGATTTATCTTCCACGTACATATTAACTTAACTATTTTGGGACTATTTGAAACTTATACATATTTATGAACTTAGACACATAAAATACGGGAAATGACAATGTTATGTTAATTGGCCATTTATACAGTGTTAGATTGAATATTCATGTGATAAAGTCCTAATCTTAAATGTGCACCCATAGCGACATCTGTTATCGGCACGAAGAAATATTGCCACCACAATGTTACAACTTTTATCTGAAGACATCTTTTGCCTTAATCGTAGTAATACAACCAACATCCTAGTATCATTCTGAAAATTAACGAAGCTAAATTAATTACAAATTTAATTGGATTAATACGACGCAATGGGCAATAATTTTGTCGTAGCTGGAAAATAAAAGAGTGCTGGGCAAGTGTTTCTCCCTGAAACTTGGGGAGGCTTGGCGCGTTCTGCACCACGTTCCAATGCGATTAATAAACCAATTCTTATAGAGATATATACATACAACTGTTACTGAGAAATCGGTTAAAGAAAAGCGACAAGGGCACTACATAATTTTCTCGAAGCGCTTTTTTTACTTAGGTAAGTCCCTATAGGCCTATACCTACATATCAGGCAACGATAGGTAGCTATTTCTATCGTAAGCTTATTTATGTGCAGTGCATAGATAAGCATAGGGTATGTAGCAAAGCGAGTGACACAGCATGCTTGATGGAGACGCGACGACATCTCGTGGAATATTCATCGACCACTTTACTCCCGTCACCGTAACGTGAGGTACCGGCCGTATCACAATAGCTGATAGTTAGGTTAGGTACCCACTTCTGATGTTAAATATGTAGCTAGTAGACCTTTTAAAAAATTAATTCGTCTGTATTAAGCGAAGATCGAAAATACCTTATACAAAAAATCAAACTTGTCAATGATAGGATTGTTAAACGTTATAAAATTGTACCACAACCAAGTTATACTAATAAAACAATATGTACCTATACACATTGAACTAAAATAATATCTCAAATATTATCAATCTTTAAAATCTTTGCATACGCTCGTTTGTAGCCAACAAAACGAAGATATATGACAGCTAAAGCTTTTACAAAATAAATTCGTGATGTAAGACTGAATGCTAATGCATATGCAAAATTAAAGCACGAAATCTTTATCCGCAGGTATCAGCTCGGCGGAGGAGAGACATGTGAGTATAAAATTCCGCTTTTAAAATTCGAACTTGTTAAAATTCGAACGAGAGAATTTCGCTTTGAAAAATTCTCCAACAGGCGTACTGGCGTTCCATTTGGGAATGCGGAGGAGTGTTGCGCTCGAACACGTTGATTTCATAACACGGCGCTGGTTGAAACAAGTGGGTGGCGCAAGTGCCGCACCCCGGAACTGTAGGGCTGTGCCGCACTCGGATTACAATTCGATATTCCTTTTTTAAAAGTGTTTAAATTTTAAATTTCTGTTCCATTTTTAAATGGGGAAATATTTTTACTATTGCTATTACTTGGGTGGTTTTTTAATTTTAAACATAGCGGACGAAAAATAACTGTAACTATCTAATTGTAAATTATGTTAAGTAGATTTTGTGCAATTTTTAGAAGACTGGCGATTTTTAAAGCGTATCTACGTACGTACTACCTACTACTAGGTTGGCATTAGGTACGCTGTTTAAAATTTAGTCAAAATTGTATTTAAATTTAAAGCTTTCATAAAACGGTGACTTTAATACCTTTCGGTAGGTATAATTTAGCCCCTTAATCTTAAATTAAATCAAAGTAGTCGTATCTAATCGTATGTGAATAACTACATAAAATATTGAATGGGTATACCTAATCAATAGATAAGAGAATGGAGTAGTAAAATCTGTTTTAAATTGTTAAATCCTTGCACTCCTCTAATAAAACCATAAGCGTTTAAACGGTGACATTTGCCACTAAAAATAGTTTTAATTTCACGAAATGTACGTATAAACCAGCCCTCAATTGAAGTGCTCACGCCGAGTGCGTTAGGCGAGGTGTTGTCGTATCGCTACAGGGGGCGCCACCCTCCGTGCCTCACTGCGAGAGTGCATGCGAATCGATACACGAGTCACCATTGTCTTGACGACTAACCTACTTCTGATGACTGAAACCCAAAACATTGCTCGGCTACACTTGTACTATGGACGTCTAGAGTCTAGACCATACTAACGTTTTAGGGAAATAACTACTGGATTAGATTAAATGGATCGTAGATGGGGTACAGATTTATTTAAAAAAAATTGTCTACAATGCTGATTTTATAAAAAAAATATTTGAATTTGAGTAAAATCGGTGAGACGTTATTCCTTAGCCTTTGTTAGACTGGACACATTAAAGTAAATAGGTAGGTAGGCACAGGTCACACCTTATAATTCATTCCATAACGAGACGAGATTTCTAATATAAAGAAAGCAGTAGTTCTCTAGTATAAATAAATAATAAAGTCCTAATAAAGTCATTTCATTTCTGAGACCATTCCGATCGCATAAAGTCAAAAGTTTGAAAACAGTGAAAGTTAACTTAAAAAAAAAAACAAAATCACAGGCCGACGCGCTAATTTTTATTTTAACAGAATGGAAGTTCATAAATTATGATACCGTATCGTAAATTCACTTAAACCACACGCTCGTAAAAATGTGTTTAACGTTCGGTTCAAGTCGTGAAGTTATGTCGGGAGTTCTCAACTTAGTCGTGGCGTGTTCGGAAATTTGTGTGAAATATAAAGGGTGGTATGCACGCCAATAAATAAATAACAATGAAGTCGGATTTTTACACCAACACACTCAATATTTATACGTTTTGTACTATTCAATTCCATTTATGTTTGTTGTAAAAAACAGTGAATACAGACAAACAAATTAAAACCATTAAAACAATCAATCTCAGTTTTTAACGTAAAAATCTCACTAAAAATTATTCGTGAAGCAATGGAGCCGAGTCGAAAATAATTGAGGACTTAACGAAACATAGGGGATGTTATGGCGGCATGTTACCGGATTTATAAGGGGTTATATTGTCAAGGGTGCAACATGACGGATTCAACGGTCCCTAGTAGGGCTAATCACAAATCGTTAACATATAAATTACGTGATTTTACAAATATTTTTCTGTGCTATATTTTACTTTGTAATTTAAATGCTTATCTATTATTATTAATTATTAACATAAAGTAACGTTTAATTTAAATACTTACCTACTTATTAATGACATAAAGTAATGTTATCGTAGGTTCGAAATGCGCATTAGGTAATAGACAGTTGAATCCTAATAATTGTATGCATAACGAAATGCTCTGAGAGGTTCAGACAATTATTAAAATAATGTAAAAGTTTTATTAGACTAGCAATTTTGTTTTAAGCACTAACCATGCTAGCACACATCTACTCAACAAACTCGTATAAAATGTTCGTACCATATCGCATAACATCCATGTAATCGTACAACAAACTAAAGTTGTGAACAGACTAGTCAGCTGTGGCGAACGAAGCGCAACTTCTGAGATACGTATGTTAGGGATGCAATGTGACCCGGATACGGAGCGTTGGCAGTCCGCTCACGGAGCTGTCGATCTGTGCAAACACGGTGAGCTGAGTAATGCACGGACGCGCCTTACAAACTGAAGCAGGGGGTGGGAAGGGAGACTGCACGCCGTAATAAAGTTTACATAAACCGTCTTGGCTGCGGCACCGCGGGGGCGTCAGGTTACACTCCTCGTTCGTGCCTCGCCTGTTTGTCCGCCGAGTGTTTTTACTGCAAATCACGGAGCCGCTACACTGTTGCAACTCGCGAGTGTTTATTTGCAAACATCTCACGTCGTGTTTTTGGTTTTATGATACATCGATTCACTATTTATGTTGAAATGGTTTACAGTTAGCTAGCCTCAACTATTAAATGAAGTTCATGGTACTTACTGCATTGGTAACAAGTAGATGGATAGCAAATAAATCTTTGCGTTAAAATTTATACTCGTATGTACTCGTAAGTCCTTTAGATTAAAATTACTTCTCTTGTCAAACTTATCATAATATATTAACATTTCATCACCCGTTATAACACATTGTTAGAGCAAAATGGTTAGATTTCAACGAAATAACTGGGATTAGAAGTGGCAATTTACGCCAACACGAAATTGAGCAGCGGCCCCTCTAACAGGCCCTTCCACAATCTCATTTGGGTAACATAATAACTGCGGATTTATTTCTGCCGCACGCTCATTCGCTGTCAAATCGCGCCTAATATTCAATTTAGCGCCCGAACCACACAAAAACTGCTCGGAGCCGGTTCATTACGCCGCGCATCTCGCCTCTTCATCCTCCTTACCTTATCTAAGCCACTCGGAATGGCACCCCCGTGACCCTACCTCCCACCCCACGCTCACCACTTCGAGTGGAAAACTCGCAGGGCGAGGGCCGCTCAACCTTGTTTAGCATTCTACTCGACTTCTTTATTTAATAGATGCCGAAAAAAAACTCCGGTCAGAATAAATTTGCGTTTGTTCCTCGATATGCCTCGGTCGTTTCGTATTCGAAAGTACCTGCGCCTTTAATTAAGGTAGCGGCGGCGCGTGTAAATGCGACTTATTTATAACGGCGAGGTCCGAGCGCTTTATTAAACCATTAAAACAAAATTGTACAAAGGTGTTTTTATGGCAGTGGCAACCTTAGCGCGCCGTGTTTACGCGCCGTAGCAGAGTGTCGGTACTCGGTCGCGCTCCGCGACAACCCTCGCAATTTATCGCCCGAGACTTTTCTTAATTGGAAAGAATGGCCACTTGTAATTATTAAGACGCCCTAAATTGAAACAGATTGCCCGATAGCCGTCTCCGACGTATTTTTGCTTTTAGTGCCCGACGTAAAAGTGGAGCGAACGTTATCTACTCGACTATAAGTATAGTGAGCGCAAATATGTGGCCGTAAATGTGGCATGTGATTACATATGTTAAACGTAACGAGTAATGAGCGCTCAATAAAACTACACTTAACCTGTTGACACTGGATTACTAGTATAATCTACGGCGACGTCAATCATTCGTTAGAGGAGTGAAGTTTCTTTGTAGGACGTTATCGCGATGTTGGGAGCGATCTATCACTGTCTGTCGGACTAATGTACGCGCAGAAGCGGTTAACCGCTATATCCGGACTGAACCGCTTGATAATAGATAAGGTTGCTCGCAAATCCATGTCAGGATTGTCAGTCCTTATCCCTACGAACATCTGTCAATATCAGATTTTTCAACGACGGAAGAATATTCTTAAAAGTAGGTTATATTTTATTATCTACTTTTATACGATTACTGAGTTGTAGGTAGCAGTTTTTTTTTTACCTATAATTAAATATTAAAGTTAAGAATCCTTATGTTCTTTAGACACAGACATAATAGTGGTAGGAAACTAGTTAGGTCCTCAACCAGAATAAACTTAGTTATCACTTGTCATACATATTCTAAGATAGGTATACCTACCTACATATGTAGATGTCTGGGTAGATTCAATGCCTTTATGCCACTTAATAATTTTATTAAAAATGTTATCGTATGTTTTACATAAACCATAAACCATAAGAAATGCCTATTTCCTTTTTATTACCCAATTATTCAGTTGCAAAAGTGATCGTAAGGTTAATAGGATTTAAATTTTAATAGTCGGGGTATCAGTTACCTGTCATTAAATGTTAAGTGTATTCAGTAAAGGGTTAATTACAAATGTTGTGGGTTCTTTACAGCCTATTCTTAATGCATTATGACTCTAGATACCTAAATTAAGTGTAACTCTATAAAATTCATTGGCTATGTTTTTAAATATGTATACCTAAGTGTTCTGTTCTGAATAATCCGTAGAAGGGTAGGTAATTGGCTTTTTAACACAATTGATTAAAGTTAGATAATTAAAAATGATTAATCATTTGGACAGTAACATTATTTAGTTGATTATATTTTACCTAAATATAACTGTAGTTACAAGCGCCGTGAAGGAGCACGAAACGAGGATAGATTCAGAACTGTAACCGCAACACAAAGGCAAATTATGCGCAACAATTTCAAATTCACATATAATTTCGAATTTCCTTAGTGAGTATCATGCATTGCAATGCTTGTAATAATAATAGGGTCGTATTGTACATAGCAGATGGTAGGTATACCCCTAGTATTGCTCGTCTCGGGTCGGGCTTGCGGCTTTGTTCCCGATCCGGCGTATCGCATCGATTTATGCAAGCTTGATCGAATCGCGCCCGCCCCCACCTCCTCGCTCATAACAATACCTGCCTATCGCTGCACTCCTGTTACGTGAGAAAATTGAATATTATAACATTCTTATGTTTACCCTTCCGCTACACGACCCTCCGACACCTCCAAAGTAAAGAATAATTAAGTGCACCTTCCCCGCCGTTCGGGGGCGATTGATAAATATTTATAACGTAAAGAAACAGATTAATTGCAATTATTACTCAATTCTCGCCACTCGAAATATAAACGCTAGCGTGTTGTGATAAATTCCTCGTTTTTTGTTTAGTAATGTGTTCGTTTATGTTTGTAATCATGACTGCATCCAATTTATTGTTTCACATCAGATAGTCAGATCGCATTGGCGCGACGAGGCGTGACCGACGTAACGACAGCCGCTCTCCTGCCTATTCAATGTTCCAGATGAAATATTCAGTGTACTGGATTCGTCGAAATGAATCAAATGTGCAATATTTTGTTTCACACATACATTGTTGATGGGCATGCAGCAGTCATCACGCACAATAACATTCCACGGCACATGATAGGTATTATAGCAACAGATGACATGCGTACAAGTTTCGTGCTTAAGAAATTTACTGTAGCTCATAAATTGTTTGATAAAATATTCAAGAGTAGGTACGCAATTGAAGTTCAGCCACAAACGTAGTTAGAGGCATGCAGGTGTGTGGTATTGTTCGGTAGCTCGGGCACTGGGCGAGGACACGTCATAAACAGTATGTGGACGTTGTGACCGCAAGTGCGAAGCACGCAGCGGCTCGGACACGACGCTTCTCTGTTGCGGTCGCCGACTACACCGACCACACGCTCTTTGCAGCCCTGCGTCCCTGGTACATACACGTCTGTATACTCACCGTTCCTTCTATCATGAAATTATTTAACAAAACCACATTACATTATAAAGAGACAATAATAAAAAAGACATGACTACGCCGATCGTTAAATAAAATAATGCATTGCTCCGTCGAGATAATTGAAATGGTTGCATGTAATTAGCCGTTAGGTGGGTGAGATAGCTCGCGGCTCGGTGCACGTCTTCATAATTTATCTCAATTAGTCGCCGGCGTAATGGGCGGAAGGGCGGCCGGCGCTCGCTTCAGTCGCTCCTCTATGCTCACTTCACGTATATTTTACCCACAAACAGGATGTTTATTTATTAATTTACCATAATATTTGATAAATAATATATTTTAATCCACATATTTTAATACGTATTATGAACGAATTAATTCAAATAAAATCTATGACATGCAAACAAGTGGTTCAAAGAATAGGTAATACATATATTTTTTATTTTTACTTGGTATTTTTGAGCCCGTAACTTATGATACCTACTGCGGAGAATGTTAGTAAGTGGAAGTGTAGACTGCAGACGGCAAGAGGCGAGGTCTCAGCATGGAGATACGAAGCTCGATGGTGTGTGCAATGCAAGTGCGAGTACTAGGTGTGCAGTGCAGTGCGGTGCAAGTGGCGGTGCGGTGCAGCGCTGCGGTCGCCGGCGCCGTGTTTAACAATGCGGCGGGCGTGCGGCTGCGGCGTGTTCCCGCTCGCCGACACGACTCGCTCGTGTACCTCGAACACGCTCGCACCGCTAACCTCCTATGCGCGCCGCGTCGCTCCCTTCGTGCTTATCACACATTTACATATG
>DWMA01000218.1:0-13010 GCA_018252035.1 Urbanus sp. 3 SS-2014
CATTCGAAACGACGCGAAACTTACGAACGCACGCGCGCTTTCTGACAGCTGCTCTGTGATACAGGAGGGAGCGCTGAGTTGCAATTTTCATTAAAATTAAATTAAAACCGGGTTTTATGAGTACAACTCTAGTTTATAATAAGAAATATAGTGCTTGTGTGTACATACGTATATTTTGTGATGAAGTTTAAGAGAAATTCTTAGTGAATTGCCTGTTTGTCCAGCGGAGTGAGCGAGCGGCTCTAACAAAATGGGTGAGTTGCCGGCTATCGGCTTTTTTTCATTACTTAAAAGAATTCGTGGTAACTGAATAGATTCGTGACCTTCTACTCAATACGCGAGTACTGTCGATCGACTATTTCTTATTCAAACGCAAAAAGTCTCGGCGACTTGTTTTGGTGGAAGTATCGATTTTTCTCATGCGTCCCTCTTCCCGGACTAGGTTAAAATAATTACGCCTGCAGTGTAATATCGTATAATACTTAGTTGATTTGTCGTATTATCCTGCACTTTACATAATATTTCATCTATCATTTAATTTAAGAAAATCGAGATACGTTCCTATAAGAAACATCGTATCTGCTTACGGTCCGCTCTACAAATATTATTTGCTAAATTTGTAATAAAATGCAACATGCAACAGGATGTTATTTTATTGATATCTGCAAATTAAAATCACCATAATTTTCTACTTAGTTTCTTAAAAATTTAAAAATTGCGAATATTTACGTTCAATTTTCGGAGTATTAAAGCCCCTCATATAATGCAATTAGTATTATAATGCTAAGTGATTAGCGGGAGCGCGTCAGGTGATTATATCACTGCCAGCAAGCTACTCACTAATCATACTGTCCTTGGACAGCCTGAAAATTGAGCTCCGGCCAGTTACTACATGAAATAACATCTTTTAAGATATTATAGCGCTTCTGTCGATAAGATAATTAAAACGTATCCATGTAATAACTTACATCTGAATTGCTCTTGATATGGAAACTTGTGTGAAGTGTGTTCAGTTATTTGAATAGCCACTTTACATGCGTGCTAGGGTAGGATGATAAAAGTATTGGTGGGAATTCCATTTTAATAAATCTAAGATTTGGAAAGCAATATGTAAATTATGAAGGTATTCTATTTTAACTTTTTGCAATAGTAGTGTATCTATTTCCGGCATCAGATAGGAATCCATTTCTATAAAGGATAGATTACAGAGATTGATTTTGCTTTGCTTTTGCGTGCTTAAGTATTACTTCAATCTGTAAAAAAACTTTAGATCATTAAATCATTCTCACTATGGGCAGAAGAAAAGACAGATAGATATTAATTTGAATAGTGCTTTCGGTTCTACTGTAAACTATTCTGACATTTTGTAACCTTTATCGGGCAGTCCGTTACACCGCGAGTAACTAATGGCTACCGATCACTTTTATCAATACAATTTGTTAAACAAGTATCAATACAAAATCAATACCCGAAGAATGGACGTGAATCGAATAATGCGGAAGTGAGCAATCAATATCAAAATCAATCTCTAGTAATGATAGTACCGAACAAATGATTTTGAAACTAATATTTAACGCTAAGTCTTATTTTAAGCGAGTAACGAGAAGCGAGGGATGAATATGGCTTCTAACTAAAAACAGTCAATTAATAATTAAATATACAGATTTGTCAAGTGGAGTATTAGACACAAAATTACTTAAATTTTTATACATTAAAACGAACATCACTTAGGTCTTTAAAGTTACAGAAATTGTCAAAAGTTACATCTATTTTTTCATTCCCTTAATTGTGTTGTCGTGAAATAGTGATCTTTTGACATTTTTAAAACAGAATACCTATTATTAGGTATGTACATGATAACAGTTATTGTCATGTATGCTATATTTGACCAAAGTAATTGATATATTTCTGTTTCAAGCTAGCTCTCAAGTTGATGAGCTTTTTGCTTTGTGAAACAAAAGTTTCTTAGTACTTAGCAAGAAAAATCGTTGTTCACGTGTTGTTCTGACAATATTTATCCGACTGTCGGTAAGTCGAACGCCGAATAGCAGTCACGACTTGACAGGCAACACTCATTAGCATTGTTTATTTTATTTTGAAGACCTCTATACGCCAATATTGATGTTGTTAAGTAACATTACAATGTTGTTCGTGTATGCTTCCTCTCCGAATATTTTTGTTTGTTGATATCGAATGTTTGCTTTTGGTATAATTGTAATGAAAAGCTAATGGAAGGTATTGATGGTGTAAGATTTGTCTCTATGTTTATGTTGTTATGCAAAAAACAAAAACGGTATGTAGTTGCCGTTAAATTATTCGGCCTAAATGCATTTAAACGTTATTTATATAACATCGTCAAATGTTTTTCTAAATTATACCTGTTGTATTATACCATCATGGCTGTACATGTTATGTTTTTAGAAAATATTGCCCAATTCATGATCGATCGATCTTTACGAGCATAAGAGTGGGAAGTACAACCATGGAAAATGATAACAAAGATCAGGTTTGAGCTTTTATTACATAAACAACATTCTTTAACAATGTAAGCAATGCGCCAAGATGAGCACGATGTTTTGACCATAAAGAATAGTTATGGGACAATTTCACGGAGCTTACACAGTTCTGGCCGGACAGGTAATCTAAATCCTGTACAGTGGGTATAGTGAAATAAGATTTTATATGCAAACAATAGATCAGATAATTGACAAGTGTAAAAACGTAAGAGAATATTGATTGCCACAAAAGTAAAGATGACTTTTAGAAATTTTGTAACATTATATGTATCTCTGAACAAGGCTTACGAATTCAACTTCAGAGCATTATGTTTTGGCAGCCTCTGTTACAGCGTTGTATACCGTCGTTATAATTAAAAAAAAAATAGTCATCACTTGTAGTTAACACCTAAAGAAAATTTGGTCATGGAAATAATTTGCTATCTATTTAATAAAAACACACTAGCTATACATGGCCCACAAACAATTGTACGTGAACAATAAACGAAAATTGACGACCAACGGCAGGAGATAGTTCGGAATTACTTATCGCTATTTGTTTTGATGTTTACGCACGTACGTGACAATGTCGGTGAGTTCTGAGCGTCCGTGGCACGAATACTCCACGACAATGAAGACTTGTCTGTCGGTAACCAAAGCTCGGCGTTCGCTTAAGATAGCTCCGTTAATGGGCGAAGGAAATTAGCACTGCTGTTGCGAATACTACCATTATGTTCGAGCCATTTCAATGCCTTAAAACTTTAACGCCCTTTCCAATGTGCCGGCTCATTGATGGAGATTTATTACTCAATTTATTGTTTCTTAGGCTCGTCTCTTCATTTAGGTCGCTAACAACCTCGGTACAAGTAGTTTCTTCGTTATGAGATTCATAGGAACTGGGTTTCCTTTACAACAAAACGCATGTAAATACTCTTGTTACTTAAACTGTGTTATTTGGAAATAGTTGGTGGGCGTGTTCAGCTACAACTCCGAAGTCGTAAATCCACTCAGACGGTGGCGGCGCCGCTCAGTTGTAACGTTAAATCTTCATCCGACTCCGTTTTTATCGTTTGTGAAAACTTTATTGCCACTCCGGCTTTTTCGGTTACGTACATACCATATTCGCAAAAGATGTTATTATACAAATATGCGTGGCTACTTCAGAGTTATAAGGACCGACAAAAGATTTATGTGCGTGTAACTATATGAATTGCAAAATACATTACCCGCTTGGCTGAAATATGTTATGATCTACTTAATCATCACATGAGATCCCAGTAACAAATCGTCATGCAGCTTAATGATACAGCCCACAAAAGTTTGCATGCTTATCCGAATAGAATCTTAATCGATCGAGCTATGAATTCATAAAACAATTTTAATTGTCACATTTTGCATAAAATGCGTTGAAAATAAATTGTCTATGATGAGAGACATCGTGAGACGTTGTGGGTGGAAGGGGGAAGCCGATGCGCCCGCGCAACAAAATGTCACTTGGCGACTTGTTAAACAATATTTATTCAATAGCACACCGACTTGAAAAGACGGACACTCGAAACTCTCATGCGGGAAATGTTAATGACATTCAGCACTTAGGCACACATCGAGCTGCTAGTCGACGAGTATGTTAATATTTCGATGCGCCTTCCATCAGTTCATATTATTGGTTACGGTGATCAATTAACGGGATAAAAAGTTTGACAAATTATGGCAGTCGGAACGGTCTTGTAAAAAGGCATGATGGCGCAAGCGACGACAAAAAACCTTGATACAGTTAAAGTGTGATTGATGGAGTAGCGTGTTCGCACAGTCGCCAAGGGCGGGACATGTAATTGAATTATATTACAAGGAAGATTTCATATCTACAAGTTTTTGGAATTTCGTTTTTTGAAAGGCATAGAGTTGAGATTTGGCTCTGATCGCTTTTGTTGGACGTATCGAGAAATTGTCTTATGTTACGTCGACGTCGGAAGCAACGAAGCCTTCAGACGCAACATGTCAGTTCAGTCATTAATTTTCCCCGCATTTACAGCATAAGTTCGATGCACAATACGCAGAATAATCGAGGTGCATCGGTTAGATTCAAGAACCGTTGATATGCATTGAATAAACTTTAACGTATTGGAAGATTAATTTCCTCCATTGTCATCTACAGTATAGTTTCATTCAAGTACGCGTCCTAAGATAGATTTATCAAGTTTGTACTAACAAATAGGTACAGGCAAAGTTCTTATTAAAAAGAGTTAAGATCCACACAGGTGCTTGTGAAAAATTATTAGGCAAGTAGGCAACCGTAAAAACATTAGGGATTCCACTTTAGTCTCCCGATTGGCAATAAAACTTTGATCAACCTTCGATAATGCTTTTATTTTAAAGATAACATACATCCGATTGCATAAACCATTTAAAATGAGAAACAACACATCAGTTGTGTTTCGCAAACAAGTTTATTTTTGAACTTAAGAAATATAATTGTAAAAGGACGACAACAATACTTTTAATGTTACTTCTTTAATACCTGTCATCATATTAAGTAGTTCAATATTTTTTTTATAAACTTGATGTTGAAAATGAATGTGCTAGAGATGCTAGCTCGGACATTAGTGACAAAGAACATACATAGAATGTTTTTTGTTAGAAATGGGTATGACTGGTCTTTAGTATGTCCACTTACCAAAACAATAAGTTTAGTTTCATGGAGAGACCGTTTAGAAAGCATTTATTCTCTTAAATAATTTTAATAGTTAATCATTGCGTTGTGTTCGTTCAGTGCACTTGTACCTATATGTGATATCTGAAAAGCTCGTATCGTTGCTGGTTACTTTTCTTGCAGACCAGTAACTTGTCTAAATAACCAAGCAATGTATACTTAGTAAAATAACCACGCGGTTGTTTATTTAATATTCGTAGCGCATACGTAACTACAATTTTATATCAGCACTAAATCGATACAAGTGTTATAGGCATACCAAGTCGAACCCACAGGTGTTGGTTCACGTTGCATACAAATAAGGAAACAATTTGGAAATCGTCCTTTGTAATGACGATTCTGGATTAACTACATACTATTAGGTACAGACTGTGAATAGTATTTAGTACACTTATTTCAGCCGATTAAAGTAGTGTGTACTGCGGGGTGCTGGTTTGAACGGTGTAGTTAAGGTGGTTAAGATAATTATTTACTTATCCGCGTTCCAACTTATTTCTGTGATACAGCAACGCATCTGTAGCTTACTTCGGGTGAGGCTTTAATGTTATCTTAATTATTATAAATGCGTCCGTTTATTTGTTTGTCTGTTTGTAACGCCTTCACGCTTTAACTACTCAACCGATCGTTATGAAATTTTGCACACACATTGCTAGGGGTCCAGAATAGGATATAGAGTACCGTTCATCCCAAAAAAAGATACTACTCATGAGGGATAGAAAAATAACTTTTATACCTACACCCTACCTACTTTACACCTACGGCCCCTTGATAAGTGTACTAAACTAATATTAAACGCGAGCGAAGCCGCGGGCAATTACTAGTCAAACATAAATCACTAATTCCGCCTCCGATTTTCTTTTAGTTCTTCACCACACCCCTGTAAGTCTCCAGCGCTCGCAACATTATCGTTTACGTTGAGAACCACTGATTTTGACTAACTTCTACAAAATGTTTACTTATAATTTCAGACATCTGTTAATGAGATACGCCCGCAATTTTATCTTGTGCTTGGACCGTTTGAGTATTTAATCATTGTGTTACATATTGTAATTAATAGTACCTACCATTTAAGTTAGTGTAGAAAGAGCACATTACGCTCACATTGCAGGAGCGCATTGGAGCAGCGTGGTGGAGTACGCTCCAAGCCTCCCTCTGTTGTGGGTGAAGACACGTGCCCAGCAGTGGGACATAAAAAGGATTGTGGCAAGTTAGTGTAGAGAGTACATTAATAATATGCATTCAGAATATTTTATACATATTTTCCTGCACCGTAAGTTAGATAATATTTTTTTTTAATACACACATAACATTGCAAAATCAGATAATGAGATGAGGGAACCTGAAAAAGTGTGTTTAGGAAACCACGGACCCCCGATTATTGGGAGGTAAAGGTTCAACTTTTACAGTGTTACTGACACATCCACATCATTGTTACAATAAATATATGGGTTTGAATGCTAACCTTATTACCCCTGAGTATTCGCCTCTCTTAACACTTGATGGATTACTCTATCATACTATTCTAAGGCAAATAAATATTAAAACTTAATTGGAAAATAATTATCATCGATACAAATTCGATTTCAATTCATTTATTTGTTAAAGAGTTTAAAATAACTGTTGAAATGTTAATTATAATAGTGTATCGTATTCTGCCCTCGCAGCATGTAATTAACGGTATCAATTAAATTAATTTAACTCTGCGCATGAACTTTATCATATAGTTATGAAATACAATTTATTTAAAATTGAAGAAGTTGGCCAATTTGAAAGTCTCTAAAAAAGCTTTTTCTTTTGAGATAAAATTGTTTAACTCTGATAAACGAAGTTAAATTGAGAAGTCGTAAGTTTTAGGACGATTTAATTTTTAACGCGTTCGAATCCCTATGGATGCTGTTCTGCGCGAGGAAACGAAAAAGCTAAGTCGGACCATAACTCCAAAGTATGTAGATGCAACGTATAGATATATAATCTGTGTCTCTGACTTCGTCATCTACCGTTGGCTTCAACGCCAACGTCCCGAATGAAGGGCCCCTTTCAATAGTGTTCTTCATGAGATGAGCGTACAGAACGTGGGTACAAAATATGACATTAGAAGCAGCAATGATACAAGTTTGCACAGAACAAGCTTCATATACAGAACCTGTAATTAAGCTTGTTACTGTTGACATACTCATAGTATATGAAAGTCAAAATACTTATATATTTTTTAACATTTATAACAAATAGGTATTGCCTTTCCTCTTTAAAAAAACTTCGCGCGGCCCTAACGAGGGCAGCTTATTATATCAGTGGTTATTTGACCGGATTCGATCATTGTTATTAGGCCGTCGAAATGTAATTTATGAAGCATACATGCCTTGAATAGGTATATGTTCCAATCGTGGCACCCGGCTCTTTATTTCATTGGTTTCGATCATCTAGAGCAGTCTTCCTAGAATTTCTTTATGCGGCCCGTAGACCTTCCTTGGATATAAATATTAGTTGAGTAACGCCAATCGAAAAATTACAAAAAAGAAATATTAAACAAGCAGAGGATTTGTTTCACCATTTTTTTTTTGACCATTTTTTTTGCTAACAAATTTCAGAGACTACTTCCGAATGCGGCCCGACCTCATGTAAGTAGGCCTACTACGTGGCGCGTGTTCCCAAAAAGGTTGCCGACCGCTGGGTAAGGGAACAAATAGCAAAGTTAATGAAAATTACTAAAATACATTTACAGTATTGTTATAATCGAATTGTCTGGAACATCTGTTGTTAATGTGATAATCTCATAGCTCGGTGGCTTTAACGAATATCAAGCAATTTCTAGATTACCGTGATTTCTCTTCATACGATTATGCGTCAACACGGAAAAAAATTACCTTCAATGCCATAGATGCAATTGCCGTCACTTGTACAGTTCGACTAGTGACTAGTTTACTAGTGTACTTATTGATAGTCATTGAGATAATTTTGTGACTGGCTCATATTAAATGACTAGCTGAACCACGCGGTTTCGCCCGCGTTTAAAAAGTAAAAAGGAATACATATTTAAACATACCTGAAATCCCGCTCTACCGCGAGAGGGCATGCATGCGCACTAGTGCTATTTCAAAAATTAAAGTGGCCTATGTTACACTATAGATCTTCAGTTATCTTCCAGTGAGAGTGTCGTCGAAATCAGTCCTGCCGTTTAGAAGATTACCTCAGCCAAATAGACAGACATTTCTTAAATTGCATTTTTGTTAAAGGTATCGTGTATACTTTCATATGCAATGAGTAAAAAGTTGTTATTTTGAAATCACAAACAGACACTGCAATTTTATTTTTTTGTACAGATGTATATCCCATGTATAAGATAGGATAAGATAGGATAAGATTGAAGCCAATTCGAGCGAGGTCAGACTTAGGATGGGTCAGTGCTAATAGGGATTTTAATGCGAAACACATGTATCGAACGACACAATAAACATATCGGTAAAAGATAATAATCTATCATTAATATTTTATTGAAGACATTTGGATAGTTTATGGTTTAGCTTAACAACTGTTAGCAATACATATGTTGACAATTAACCTGTTGTGTGAGCAAGATATTTTCCTTTTTAGATAGATATTACTTGAACGCTTAAATACGAGACTTGGAAACAGAAAGTTCTTCTTCGAATATAGCGACTACTTTCTCACGTGTTGCAAATATCTGTAAGTGATAATAATTAGTTTCTAGGTCGCCTAGGTACCTCTGTAGTTCCCGGAGTCCTCCACATAGCGCTGAGGACGGCCATCGGGGGGATTTTAGTGCGGTAAAAATCCCACATAATCCGGCGTCGCTCCCAAAGCGTCGGGTACCTTTTGAAGGTTTCCCCCTCGTAAACAAAAAAAAAAGGTCGCCTAGGTACCTACATTATTAATAGGTTTATTTATAATAAAAGACTAAGTTCTGAGGTACTCTTTCAATATGATTTAATTGTTTCAAATAATAAATAATGTTTTCTCGTTCATCAATAATTACGGATAATAAATAACCAAAGGGATAGAGTCCGTTAAGATATAATGAAAACATCCTATTACCAAGCTTTCTTATTCTAGACTTTAGGTATTTTATTGCTTGTGCGCGTAATATCAATCAAAGACATTGTCTTTGAAACACGACCGTGTTTCTAGATCTAATGTATAGACTTTGCACTCTTAAAATCCAAAAATATATCAGATTAATTTTATTACGTCCGGTGCTGAAATAATAGGCGAGTTTATCGCCAACTACGAAATAAAAGTAGCCGTAGACACGGCATTACGACTTTTTTGATAGTCGGCAATCAATTATACCATTCGTATGTAATCGTATTTTATACAGAATGTCATTAGATTTTTGTCAGAATTTTAGTATTCGCTATTGCTTTGTCACCGGTCACAGGGCTCTATCTCTTTATTCGTAAGTGTAACATAACGATTGTAACATGAAGTGTAACGTAACATATTTGTTTTAGCGGACATAATAATGGGTATAGGTATTTTTTACAATGTCTATACCTATTAGTGTTGTAACGAATATTTTCTTTCGCATTCGCGAAGATTCGTGTCATTTTTGATATTCGCATTCGTATTTGCATTTGCAAAAAACGATGCGAATGTTTTGCGAATATATTTAATAAACAAAAGAAACTTTGTTATTGTTCTAGTTGGTCTTATGAGAATTAACTATTAATTAAATCAAAATCAAACTCAAAATAAAAAGTATATTCAACTCTTCTTTATGTGAGGGTTTAATTTGAAGGTCAAATTTTTCATCATATATTATCATGTAACCTACAGTATTCAATATACTCAGTTTCGTTTTTATTTCGTTGCATCGGCAAACTCAAGATCGATAAATCGTTTTATCAGTATGTAATTTCAAAATTAACTACAATAGGCACTGGCTTAAATTTACAGGAAATGACTGAGTGATACGAGTATCATTAATCATAAGTAAATCGTGCGTGACGTTCCGTTCATAATTGCCAATTTCAGTTGGTTTGTAAAATTAACACAAAAGTTTACGTTGTACAGAGTGTGCTCGCTCTAATTAATCATTAATTTATCCAACAATGTACGCACCCTTCACATTCCTTGACTCTTCAACAATTTGTGTTAGAAATTACATTGAATATTAACGATATATCTCGTGTGCTTTTTTCTTTCATGATGAAATGCGATCAGCCATGAGTGCGTATTTGTGTGAGGTTACGTGTTTGCATGTGTGTGTCCATTTGAATGATGATATTAAATTTGTTGCCGCTTCATTCAGTCGGCTGGAAATACCTAATATTAAATTAGTACATTAAAGTTTAAGTTTCAGTTTGATTATAATTTATTGCAACCGCTGGTTTCAATTTAGACAAATTTAGCTACAATGGGAGCTGTTCCTGTAATTAAAAAAGTTACTGGGTTGGAAGAAACTCTTTATGTCCATAACCACGAAAACAGTAAATCTTACGACAGTTGACCTAGCACTAATATCCCAATGCAAGATAGTCTGTTATGTACCTTCCACTTGCTATGTCACCCTCCTAATGATCCCAAAGGCTCCCTATGACTCGATCATTATCACTTGATCATTTGGAGGAGCAGTCACCACATCGTTCCTGGGATCGATTCCCGGCCAGAAGGATATCAAAATCATGAATTTATATTACTGTTATGGGTCTAGCTATTTGTGTATTCATCTATGTGTATTCATGTCACCCACAACACAAAATAAAATCCTAATTTGGGGGCTATAAGTGTAGAAAGCATTATTTTATCACCTAACTCTACTTTTTTAGATCAGCCCGCCTAACTAAATTCAAACTCTTAACTGAGCTGATCTTTTTATACTGATAAAAGCCTTGAGCAATTATTTTAAGAAATAGCAATTATTTTAGTCATAAATAGAAAAAAATAAAAAATTGAAAATGGTAAAAAAAAAATTTAATTCGACTGAAGTGGAGTAATTGGGAACAGTGGAATCCCGAATACAATGTGTATTCGGGATTTAAATTGTTGTAGAATAAAAACAAATGAACCGTTCCAATTTAGATTTTAGAATCCCTGATCTTTGCTCTAAGACCTCTATGTTAAGACCCATCTAGCCTTTGTTTGGAGAACACCATCAACAAATGTGTCCTTAATTCTAATCTCAGACATTTTTTCTCAGTAATGTCATGATTACCTATTAGTTGATAACTTAAATAGCCTAAGTTGTTATACCATCGCTATCTGATAGCGAAAGTCCTGTCTAAATCGCCGTTTGTTGCCCAAAAAGCAGACATTACAAGCAGATACTTCAATTTATTTGTGTAAAAGATTTTAATCAAAGTAAAAAACTCAATAATTCTTATTACCAGTAACTAATTGCTGATCTATAACATACTAACATAAATCATGATCTGCCCAATATTACACTTGGTTGACAACACAAACGCAAGTTCCATGGAAATACTTGATATTCGTTACGAGTGAATAGGTTAATTTGTTAATGGAACGCGCGTAACTACGAGATGGAGCTTTTTTACTAATGATCTGTTTACTTAATACTGACCAACTAATACGTTTTAGTTTTTCAAAGTTGGCAATAACACACGTGGAAATAAAAATACTAATGAAAATTAGCGGGTTTCAAGCGTTTCGGAGAATTGCTGATTTATGTTACGTCGGCGTTTGTTAAGCCGCTTTCATTTCTAAAATAGAAATAACTTTTGTCTTCTGCCTTTGGGATTTGTTCACACAATAGTAGGCGAGAGTCGAAACAAGTTTGAGAGTCTCTGATTTATTGATTGACTTCTCTTTGGATTGCTTAGGATTTCCTAAAGTTGTGTTAACGTCCATTAAATATCCATTATTTTTTACTACCCCACTGCTGGGAACGAGTCTTCACTTTACGTTGGCTAAGTGTTCATTTATAGACTTCACAGACACCTTTTGTGAACTTTTTTGAGGAACTCAGACTTAAGTATAACTTTCCTCACAATGTTTTTTTTTTTATTTTAATGATTTCCATAATTAGGATTATATTATAAGGATTAAACATATAAGGATTAAACACATATTTTCGAAAATTAGAGAACCAATTCTGTACTTAAACCTTGAACCCTATTTAGAGCACGAATTTTGAAACACTTGGTTTTCATTGGTGTGATGTTTCTACATCCATAAGTCGATATAAAAAGTTGAATTTGATGAGGCTTACAGAATCACACTCGGTTCAATATCTGACAAATTGGACTCTATAGAGATTTACGATTGCAATTAAGTACGTGACACTCTTCGGAAAAACGTGTTCTTTTCAAGATACAGTTCTTATATCTTATAATATTAACTAGCTGATCCCCGCGATTTCACCGATGGTATAAAAACGCATACTTACATATTTGATAAGTGTTACCCGGCTCTCCCGCGACAACGCGCGCTAAATCTTTTTTGAAAAATTAAAGTAGGTATTCTATGTTACGCCTTAGACCTTTAGCTATCTTCCAGTCAAGATCCCGTCAAAATCGGTCTAGCCATTTCGAAGATTACCTCAGCCAAACAGACAGACAGACAGGCTAACAATTTTTTAATTTGCATTTTTGTTATAGGTATCGTATGCAATGAGTAAAAAAATATTATTTTAAAATCACAAACAGACACTTCAATTTTATTTATTTTTGTAGATAATTTTCTTTTACTGGTGTCAAAAAGGCAAAAGATCGTCAGATAGAAAGTAGTCCTTGCCACTCATAGACCTGTGATCAACTCTACATAAGATTAGAATTCTACTTAAAGTCCCACTTATACTTCGGATAAGTTTGTCTTCTTTACCTCAT
>DWMA01000219.1:0-13009 GCA_018252035.1 Urbanus sp. 3 SS-2014
AATTAATTATGTATATGTGTAATCTGTCTATCTATCAGCCTTTACTTGTCCACTGCTGAACGTAGGCCTCCCTGACTGAATATGTGTAATGTATGACTTTAACATGTATAATATTACAATGGAGTAGTAATGGCATATTTTAATTCATAACTTACTTAATAGTTTATATTTGACTACACGACGAGATTTTTATATCATGGAACTATCGCGGCCAATAAATCGTCACTCTCGTCACGATATTCTCCGTACAGAATGACATGACGAACGGCCACAATACTCGAAGATTTACGGGCTCACTGTGTCCCGATAACTACCTGTTTACACAACATTTAACTTGCATCAAGAGGAGAAATGATATCAATTAAATTGGTTCCGATCTCGGCTTAGCGTAATTTAAATAAAAAATAAGTTCTGTAATAATCCACGCAGACGTATACAAAAATATACAAGGCATAATGCAATACTGGTTCATATCGATCTGCCCTTCTATCTGTCCTGTATTTCTGCTGTGTGAAAGCAATAGATATCAAACAATTTTCATTATTCCGTGTATGTCTAGATGTCGTCGAGCCTTTACCAATAAATCGTCATACTCTTCAGTATGTCCCCGCTACAGTGACATAATCAATGGGCACGCCGTACCCAACGGTAGGAAATTTAGTAGTGCACAGTACGGCGATAACTACCTGTTTACACTACATTTAACTTACGCTAATAGTGGAATTATTTGAAATAGGCGAGTACTTAGTTTACTTAGATTTAAATGGGTTTTTATTATGAGCCTAATGTTAAAAGTGCTTTACACCTAATGTTAAAAGTGCTAACAATGTTAAAAGCTATTAAATATAAGTCGGTAATTAAATCGTCAAGCCTAAGATAATTTTTATCCATCCGCCAGTCTTAAAATTTACTGCGATATGGACCAGCCGTTTAATCTGTATTGCGCCTAAGAATCTATTTTTAGCGCTTGGGACTGGATACCAATTAAATTTCATTTTTCCGTGTATGTCTAGATGTCTATGAATCTTTGCCAATAAATCGTCATGTTCGTCACAATATCCCCGCTATAGTGACATGACAAACGGGCGCACAGTACCCAGTGGAAAGAGATTTAGTAGCGCATGTTTCTGCAATAACTAGCTACCTGTTTACACTACTTTTAACTTGCGCTTATAGCAGAATTATTTTAATTAAGCGAGTTCCTAGCTCGCTTACATTTTAAAAAGTTTTTTATAATTAATATTTTAATCATCAGTACAAAGTTACTTTATTTTTTACCCACGATTTCTAAGAAGTTTATTGTGTAATGAAGAGCAGGCATTTAATCTGTACTGCGCCTAAAAAATCTGCGTTTGGTGCAAGACAATGAATATCAATCAATTTTCATTTTTCCGTGTATGTCTAGATGTCGTCGAGTCTTTGCCAATAAATCGTCATGTTCGTCACGATATCCCCGCTACAATGACATGACAAACGGGCGCGCAGTACCCAACGGTAGGAGATTTAGTGGCGCACGGTGCGGCGATAACTACCTGTTTACACTACATTTAACTTGAGCCAAGTGTCGTAGACTCGGGCTCAGCGACGTTCGTAAGTGATGTACCTACTTTGTTGTAATTTTGACATTATGGGCATAAATCGCAGGATTAAACAGTGTGGTCGCACATTTTTCAAGAAATGTATCTATTAAGATGATGTCGAAAGATTTGAAGGTAAACTGTCAGAGTCACGGACTTCGTTCGAATAGTGTAGTGCTTTTTATGAAAATGTTAAATATATGCAAAGTATTACGAGCACCTATAAAGATTAGATAATAGGTATTAAATAGTATAATAAACATAGGGTGTATGTTAGTAAAAATTATAACTTCTATAGACATTACCTTTTTCGGCATAACTTATATAAAATTTGGTTATATTGATTATTAACGTTTCACCTTACAACTCAAAGGTTTAACCAGTCAAACAACGCTACAGGAAATAAGCTACAAATCTTCGCCCAATAGAAGATATTCATATTAATTGTATGTATGTACATAACAAGGATAATAACAACTATTAAATTAATTTAATATTAGATAGTATATATTTAACTGTTTCAAAAACGAATGATAGAAATTTATCACGTAGCAAAGGTATGCGAGGTCAACCAATAGGTACGTGGACTTTGATCTAAAACCTTCTCAATATAAGAGGAGACTCATACTCGTATGTGCCCAATCGTGAGGCATAACGTTCTCATGATGACTATTCATCACGATTCAAACATTCACCATGTTGTCACACACCTTGCTCAAAGCTTTGACCAGCGAACAAACAGCGGTAGACGCAATAAGCCACATTCGGACCACCGCTCAACAAATTTACCAACCGAAATAAAGACTCAACTATACAATGGGTCGCCAACAGGCCAGTTTATTGGCGTGCCACTATTGAATTCCGAATTCCAAAGCCGTTTCCGTGTCCGAAGCTGTTCAATCGCTTCATTTCTCTGACGTTTTCCTTGTAAATCATTTTTAAACGCTCATGCTTATCTTAAAGAATTGATAAACTTTAGTTTAAACTCTTTTTAAAATGAGAGACTACTCAACTATGAGAAATGGGTTAAATGATGACTATTCGTCACGATTATTTGCAAACATTCACTATGTTATCACACACCTTGCTCAAAGCTTTGACCAGCGAACAAACAACGGTAGACGCAATAAGCCGCATTCGGACCACCGCTCAACAAATTTAAAAGCCGAAATAAAGACTTAACTATACAATGGGTCGACAACAGGCCAGTTTTATTGGCGTGCCACTATTGAATTCCGAATTCCGAAACCGTGTCTGATACTGTTCAATCGCTTCATTTCTCTGACGTTTTCATTGTAGATCAGTTTTATACGCTCATAATTATCGTAAATAATGTAATAAGTAATCATAAAATTTTACTAACTTAGACGTATTTTAGCTGCTTACATAAATACCATGACGTCATATCCTATATGGTATATCCAAGCTTTTTGAGTATATTTAAATTGCTTTAATTTTAAATTGATATTGCCCTTTTACAAATTTATTCCAACTTCGATCTTGTCACTCAATACCTTAGTAGAGTACACTTATACTTTAAAGAATCTCATTCACAACTGCCGTTCAGATAGTCAGAGGTGTCCATCCCAGCTCAACGGCCAATTAATTAAGTTTAGTAAGAGCCCCGTCACCCTATTTCTAAGATAGCCCAACCATGACCGCGCACTTTTAATTTTCTGGTGTCACGAGTTATAGCGATAAGGCCCTTCCTTTTCCACCCTCTTGAGAACCTGTCTCCATCACGACTAAGACGTTAAAGCACGAATACCAGCTGTTTAAGTGAACCAAAACAAATAAAAAGTTTAGAAGTTAGGAAATATGTTTATTGTACGTATCGCTTGAACCTTTTAAGATAAACTATTTTTATTCCTTTTTATGTAGCTAAATATTTTAAATGGACACTATAGCTATCCTATTTGTAGGTACTAAAATATAATTTGAGGATCAATTACTAATTGTTTTTAATAGTGTGATGAATGTTTAATAGTAAACGTTTTTATCTTTGTTACTACGAAGACGTTTTAAATAAAACACAACACAGGACAAGATTTAAAATCCTTTTTTAACCTGTATTGTATCTGTTATATAGTTTAAAGGTTTTTAACCGACTTCAAAATAGAGAACGTTCTCAATTCGTCTTTCCACGTCTTTCCAAAACATATTTCTATCTTGTACGCGAAAAGAGTATTATTAAATGCTGTAGTTGAAAATAACATGCAGTGTTTAATTTGTTTATTTATTGAAATGTTCACTCATATTTTACAGCTTATACCTTTGCTGTAGAACAAGTCAGTAAGAAAAGTATGCGATGAATGAGCTTCTTATTAAAAGTGCGGAAAAGTTTCATGATCAAGAAAAAGTTCCCTTTTTGTACCGTTAATTCTGTAATAAAAATGTAAAGCAATTAAGTAATTATTCGAGATTAACTTATTTTTAAAGTATTTTAACTTTAAGTAAGTATTTAATCATGTGTTTTTGATAAATTATTAAAAAATATTATGTAGGTAAGTCATTTCAATATACCTATATTATTGATGATAAAAAATAATTATAGTCAATAAAGCCACCCAAAGTAGGTACCCAAAGTACAGGAAACATAGAAACCAAGAATTTTAGGTATATTAAAACCATAAGATAAAACATACTTACCTAATCTTATTTTTTACTAAAACTGCAAACAATCTTACACTTAAATCACGACCTACGCTTTAAATACTTAGGGATACATGTTGTCATAGCCAGACGACGAGCAATTTCGCGTTAAAGGCCAGGCTAATTGTGTTAAAACTGTACCGCAGTTTAAAACAACTAACTGTACTAACACATACATATACATGTATAGCGTAATGTATTTAGCCGGGTAAGTATCGGAACGTTCTCGGCTCCGGGCGGCGGTCATTCGACGAGGCTGCCATTGACAGGTAATCGATGTGGTTTGCTAGGTTATTTGGCTATCGGTTCAGTTTTCGACATGTGTATCTACTCGATATAATCGATACTGGCCCCCAACCGATATGATTGGGAATCAGAGCGTGCGCCGCCTTACACAACTTCATATTTCGTATTTTTACGTTAATGCTGCTTGACCTGTTAATAATTTGTCGTTTTCGATTTCAATGTATCGTTGTGACATTTGAAAAATTCAAAAATACAAAATAGATATATGGAGTTTAATTTATATTTCCGTAAAAGTAAAATTGAATATCGAAAGTAATATACATAGAACCATAGTATTTTTATAGAGATCTAAATGATTATTTTAACCTATATGAAATAAATTATCTTTATTTAAATAATATCTATGTAGTTAATTCATCTATCGAAAGTACATTAGTGCTAACAAAACTTTGATTGTAACTAATGGCAAGTAGCACGCAAGAATAGTTCTACGCGACCTATTTACGCCGCCATTAGATTGTAATACCTGGTAATGTTAACTATTTTATATAATACCCAATTAATTTACCGCATACCAGCGGAACCATCAAGACTTAACGAATATCACGTAGCAACAGAATACAAATTTTAAACCTTATTTTATTTTCTTGGAGTAAACGTTCCGAATACACTTTTCAAATTGCAAATTTTCAGGATAGGCTTAATTGTTTCGCTTGTGCGCCTGTCATCGGGGCAGTTACTCGGTCACCTTCCTCTTTTAAAATAATATTGACAAGTAACAAAACAACATTAAGTAACGAAGGGATTCATGCTTGAGATGTTTTAAATAGCATGCCTGCATAAACGTATTCCACCACACGATTGTCTAGAAAAATGTATTTTTTATATATGATAGAAGGCACCAAACGAGCATACAGCCCACCTGATGGTAAGTGGCCAATGCTGCCCATGGACATCTGTAATCAACTCCACATAAGATCACAGCCTACCTGAGGTCGGCCACTGCGTTGCTATCCCTGGGGACTAAGTTGGACCACCTCGAATAAGTCTCCCTTAGGGTCCCCTTCAACCCAGAACACAGCAGCGCTTAACACTGCTGTTAGTAGGCAGAAATAGGTGTGGGGGTGGTATCGCCGAAGTCGAACCACAAAGAACTCTACCACCGTTAAAACTTTAACAAAAAACAAAGAAACAACGCGATCAGAGTTCTATACTCTGCTAGTTTATCAAAACTGGATTAAGGTGCGTCAACGATAGGTACGATACATATATCAAAAGTACATCCATTGGAAAGTTTCATTGTAGCTGATAACAAGTTGCACACGAGACAAGTTCTACGCGACCTATTTAAGGCAATATCGGATTGCCGTACCGTCACCTGTTAACTTAGCTGTTTGTTGTCAGATTAAGTTTTAAGAATAATAAAATAGATAACAAATAAGATTTTAATTTAAAAGGAAACCAATCTTCTCTATTAAAGGAATAAAAGACTTCCTAAATAAGATTAACTAGAATCGAAATTTATTTCCTTCAAATGTGTAATTCATAAATTTTAACGTGAAGTAAACATATGTTATAGATATATATGTAACAAAGAGTAAATACGTTTTATACGTCATTAAGTTTTTATGCACGATAAACTCAAGAATCCATTTGTTAAAATACTAATACTAATGTAAAGATTATTAATGTTCATTCATAAGGATGAAACCTAAAATTTAATTTCCTTACTTCTGGACTTTTAATAATTCTAATTTAAAAATGCAAGGCTTTAGGCTTTTAAGACTGAGAAAAGACAAAGTACATTTACAGAATAATGAATTGATTAATAGAAAGTTTAAGGTTGCGGTTGCGACCGCGAACTGCGTGAAGCTCAGCGAAGACGTGCCGCTCTGAACTCCAGAAACTTATAACTACATGATTGGGGCTATTGTAGACACTCAATAGTCCATTTTGAGGGCCACTAGCTAAATCTTACTTACTGAACTGACCCATTTATTTAACAGTCTCGGTACAATTCTAACTATGCAAAGGATCGTGATGTCGATTTCCAGTTAACTACTTAATTTGATTAGAATATCTTTGCCTACATTTTTTTCGGATGTTCTTTAAAACGTACAGTGTGGTTTAATTTACAAAAAAACATTCATTCGTAAAACCCATTCCAAACAGAAAATCTGTTTCCATTTTGTTTATAATTCAAATACCAAAAATTGCATGCATTTTACCTGAGGTCTGCACAGGTCTGATATCGATAGACGTATTGCTATTCCGAGCATTAAAATCTAAAACACTATAGCGCTTAACTCTGCTGTCATTAGGCAGAAACTGATGTGACGGTGTGATGCCACCTGATAGTGTTATACATGTACTTCTACCGTATGATAAAATAAGTAATCAACCAAATAAACAATTGTGGAGGAGCGGTTTGGACTAACAAGAAGCAACTCGGAAGTGAGGACGTGTCTCTTAGACATCTTAGAAGTTGGAGCTACGTGATTGGATCTATTGTAAGCTCTCAATGGTCCATCTTGTGGGTAGCTGAACTGATCTTGGTTCTAACTTAAACTTATTTTTATATTATTTACAGAACATATAAGGAAATTAATTATTTTATCATTTAAGATTAAACGGTCTTTACTGTATAAATGAAAAAGTATATAAGTTACAAAAAAGTTAAGAATACACGTACATATATAGCTACAATTAAATTCAACGAAAATTTAGCTATTCCAATATTCAATGAAATAAAAAAGTAACAAATAAATTACATAATACATTACATATATGAATTTCGTTTTAACCAAATAAAATATTAACACTTAATGGCCCTGAAAATAAGCAAAAAATAGAAGATGGATAAATAGTCACACAACGTAGATATTATTGCCTATAGGTATTAGCTAAAATTAAAAATAATCATAATATATACTGATGATAAAATAACTTCATAAAATAAAAGTATTAAACTTTTATGGTGAACATTCTATAACCAGTCAAATGACTCAAATAACCCAAGAATAATTTGGTAGGAATTAATTATTCTAAAATTGTAATGACGTCCTCCACCCAGACCAATATCTCAGTTGAATGGGCCCCAATTAAAGACTGCGGTCCGACCTAGAATAAATCTTTGCCTCTTTAAAGTTATTCCCCTAGTTTAGGGGCTTTAAGTCAAGAACGAATTCTATTATGCGTTAAAATATGCGTTTTGTCGCAAGATTTCTTTAAAGATACCCATACCTACTTATAATTCAGCTCGCGTTCTGTGCGTACCAAATATCTTGAACATTTAAATGTTCTTTATTAAAATATATGTTTTTTATTAAAATGTTTATTGCATGAATTTTCATATAAAATAATGAATTTAGATATACTTATGGGATTTACGTATAATTGTGGTAAGGAATCAATTTTTTGCAACTTTTTTCAAATTAAATGTGTCTGGTTCTTTTAAGATATGATTTAAATTGTTGAAGTAAAGTCCCGATAGATGATCTCGTCGGCGCCAATGTTATCTAAAAGTTAAATATAATCAATTAGCATTATGGAAGCCGCGGCTCAGCGTACATTGGGTTACTGTATTGTATAATATTTATCGCACGTGTTTTCCACATAATCAAAGATCTTTCAAAACAACCCATTTCACATTATTGTTTAAACAACGGGTTTAATTGTCGTGTCATAAATTTAGCGGTTGCAATTTATTTCCCACTATGCGGTTGCCAGCAAAATAATCGCTTTTAGGTATTAAAAACAAAAACAATAACAATTCAACAAATTAACAAAAATTAAAGCTTCTACAAAAACTTAAAATTGTTAATAAGTACACGTTAATTAATAATTTTATCAAAAAAATGTAGGAATTGCATGAAGTAGATAACATATTTTTCAGACATACATAATATTTGATTAAGTGTTTGTTCAACGCAGATCAAAATAATCGTAGTCTCTAAAACAAGACTAGAAGAGCATGTCCGCTCGTCCATACGCCTCCGCCATCAAAGTCTAATGGCTTTTTGTCTTCGTATTGGTAATTTGAGCGAGATTTGGGAAAGATCCAAAGAGACAATGGCTAGCTTTTACGAAAATGACAGCGAAGCCATGCAGGCCTGGATTTCATACTACGCCAATAGCGCTTATCTTCCTTATACGTATGTACAAGCCCATCCGTCTGTCTGTTTAGGTATATTTAGAGGTTGTATTTTAAAAATCTACATTTTTATAACTTTGAAGTAACAAATGAGCATGCAGTCCAGCTGATGGTTAGTGGTCACTGCCGACCATAAACGTTCGTAATCAACTTCATGTAGATAAAGGAGTCTATCTGAAGTCATTCACAGTTGTGTTGCTACTCCTGAGGACACAAATGGTCGTCTTTTGTGGGCGAGCAATCACACCTTTTCGGATAAGTACATGCTTTATGGAGGGAAATGGAATGATATTATTTAAATTATATTTGTCAAGTCATACCACGAAAGCAAATATTAACAAAGTTTCCAGCAAGGAAAACCAATAGCAACCAAGAGCAAATACTAGTTTTATATCCAGGCTGCTATTTTCTGTGTTTATAACGCATAGAAAACAAAATGTAGGTATACTGCGTATGTGTCAGCTACTTTAAAATATTGGCATTCTTTTACAATTGTCCTCAGTTGTTTAAGCAAAATACCTACATCCACACTAGATAATATAAATAGATCATTTATTTGTGGCACAGACATGTATCTATGTAGATATTGAAGCTGTACAAGTTTTCCTATTTAAATCAAATAAATTATTTAGAAGAAGCATTTTCACGTATCTCCACACTCAATTTAAAATAACTCATAGGTACATATTTTTAGGTCAAATTTGTAGTTACCTACTGTTTTTGAGGTCTGAGATTTTAATAAAGTCGCACTAGAATTTATTTCTAGGGCAAACAGAAATTTTACAATGATTTTGTGTTAAACCAGTTCAATAAGGCTACGACAAAATGAACTTTCTTTAATTAGTAGGTACATTTCAAAGCCTGTAATTCGTTGTAAAGAGGATTAGTTCATGAAATCGTCACTCGATCTATTATTTCGGATAAAATCTGTTATCGAGAAGTAATATTTAGATGCCAGTCGAGAAATCTGCATTTATTGAAACCGCTTACGATATACACATCTCATAAGAATTTAAAGAACAAAATAAGTCCATACTTTATGAAGGAGCGTTTTTAAACGAAAACAAGTAAAACCTTTGCGACGTTAGAAATAAACCTAGAATAGAAAAGTCAAAGCATTGTGAACAATACTGAATAGTTTAGGAAACCGAAAGCCGCAAAAGGTTTTTAATACAGGAAGAGCGTAGCAATGCATTAGGGCCGCGCGGTTGCGTTAATGCCCCTCAGACCGGATTACTTCGTGAAGCAGTCGCGCTTAGCGTCTCCCGGCTTGAAGCGGCGATCTGTTTGCAGACGCAACAATCCTATCAAGTGGATGCCACTGTTCCAGACTGACTTAGAATAGTGATTTGAATTGTGTTTCTTGTTTCAGTATTTCACGGAAATTTATATATTATTTCTTGGTCATTTAATTTTATTCAGACTTTGGTCACCATACAAGTGAATAAGTTGGTAAACAAAGCCGCAAAAGGTTGTTAATGCAAGACGAGCGTGTCAATGCATTAGGACCACGCGGTTAATGCTCCTCGGAGCGGATTACTTCGTGAAGCAGTGGCGCTTAGCGTCTCCCGGCCTGAAGCGGCGATCTGTTTGCAGACGCGACAATACTATCAAGTAGATACCACCACTGCTAGTCTGAAAGAATCGTGATTTGATTAGAATTTGTTACATGATAGTAGTTTTAAGAGCAGTCTGAAGCCATTATCTAATGAACTAATTACCTAGTTAACAAGTAATTTAATTAACATTTAGAAATGTAAATTAACGAACGTTTTTTAGTAAAAAACACAAAAAATAAGATTTTCAAATCGGAATGATATACCTAAATTAAAGAATATGGGTAACAATTTAACAGTAATTTCTAAATAAGAAAATCTTGTTATGCTTTATCTATGCAATATCTATCGCTTTCATTGCTTGGCACAATATCAAAACCAAGACCTGTTAAGGCAGTTAGTATTATTTTATTCTTCCGAGCTGAAAAAACAACGAAAAGATTTTTAAGATGTTGATGGAAGTAACGAAACATTTTTATCAATATAAGTATGATTTTGAATATTGTAAGTAGGTAAATATAATAACAAAATAACTATAATAGTAATAAAATAACAAATAAATAATTTCGCAAGTAACGTAGGATTTTAACAAAGCAATTTAAGGATACGGACTCTGAAAAATAATTCACTCATTGCTTCTGGGCAGTTGTCTAACTTGGGTTGACACTTGGACGAAGTTGCACTGAAACTTTTTATTTCCCCTCTTTTATTGGCCCGCCGCGGAAACTTTATAGAGTGGCAATGGCAACAGCTGAGTTATTGATTTGAATAAGAAAACTTTTTGTCTGTTACTGCCACTGTAAGCATGCTTTGAATACATTATGAGTTATTTTTGAGATATCCTAATTTCATGGTATGATTTCGTTGGTAATTCATTTACAATCCATCAACCTTTTGTATTCCAATGCCGGAGTTCTTGCCAATAGTCATGTTTATAAATGCAGTAGGTGTTAAATATAAACAATAAGACAGAACGTCTGTCGATCCCCTGAATCTTATCCCTATTGCCTTCTACGCAATTCACGGGAAGAGAAAAAGGCTAAAGATAAATTGCACAAAACCTGTTATAGGTACCTAACCTATGTTATGGTGACGAATAACTTGTATGTATTTATAGACATTTTTACCTTATTACAATACGTTTGTAATACAGGTACAATTTATTATAAAAAAAAATGCTTTTATTTTTAAAACATAGTATCTAATAGAAAAGGTAATAGAAACATCATAGTAAATCCAGGGTTAGCCGACCTCGGGCGCCTCTATCCACACTTAGATGGCGAAATAAGCTCTTGGACAGCAGACACCTAAATAGTAGGTATAAGGTATTATTGAACTAGCGTCGTTCGCAACCTATGAGTGTACCTACAATACCTACATATTCACATTACTAGATTTGAGCCTAAATAAACTTAAATATATTATTCATAGATGTTTATAAAATTATTTTTTACATCAATGTGAAATAAATCTAACAAAGTTATGTATGTATGAAGAAGGCATTTTATGACAGATACATTGCATGGTAAATATGGACAGTAGTCACTTAAAATCCAAATCGGAACAGATATCTAAATAAAAAATAAACTTTTTCTATTTTAGTAACATACAAAAATATTGGAGTAGGAAAATAAATACTTATCTAATTTATATACACTGATATTTTATATAAATATTAAATATTTAGTCTATTTTTGATTCTGTAAGGATTAAATCAATTTTCATTTAATCGAAATCACGGGTTGAAGTTCATTAGAAGTTCACAAGGGCGGTCTACACTCTTGCCTTATCTTAAACTAAATTACTTTCTATTCAGCGGTAAACCCACTAGCCGCCTTGGGACTTAATCTAAAACGTCTTGTCCCATAGACATTAAGTAATAAAAGACACAGACAGAAAAACAACAAGCATTGCATTTAATCAACGTTAAAGAAGACACCGGAGTGGAACCTAATGTTTAGCTAGCCATTTCTAATAGCAAGGGGTTCCAGACGGGCTGCAAGGAGGCGGTCATAGTCGCCTGCAGCCATTTGCAACGTTAAAGGACCCTTATATACACTTTTTATACGCCTTTACCCCTTTCGTTTTATATCTCTAGCTGGTAAAAGGTATTTCTATCTTTAAATGATTTAATGAAGTAGTGTTGAAGATGCTTCTCTATACAAATAATTCGCTATAAAAGAGAAATGTTTGCTTAACTTTAGTTAATTTACTTACCACGACTACACACGTCTGCCATAATCGACCACGCTGGTCCAATAGGTTAGCGGTATGAATGGTGTTAAAGATGCTCAATTTAGAAA
The DNA here is from genome assembly GCA_018252035.1 of Urbanus sp. 3 SS-2014. Lineage (NCBI taxonomy): Eukaryota > Metazoa > Arthropoda > Insecta > Lepidoptera > Hesperiidae > Urbanus > Urbanus sp. 3 SS-2014. The sequence continues at coordinate 12,488 of DWMA01000219.1, forward strand.
TCTTTAGTTATGCATGAAAGCAAGCTTCTAAAATGCAATATTTTATTTTTCTAAGAAATATGATAATGCTATAGAATTGTACGTAATGCGAATGCATAGATACGTAATGAATACGTAGAGCGAATGCTATAGCAAACTCCACATGAGTGTCAAATAGCGACTTTATGATGGAAGTGGCGACGGTTTGTTTGTTTGATCTCCGCAATCCAAGATTAGGTCGGATCGAGTCGGATCTGCGTCTCTCTACCTCGGCTCAGAGTCGAATAACTTGGGACTATAATGAGAATATATTAATTACCTTGTAGAGGTTTAAAATTAAATATTACTGATCTCAGAAAAAAACTACTACTGTTACAAAAAATAATAATTAAAGTAAATAATAGTTACAATGAAGAGCTCATTCGCAGTCAATTATAAATGCTCATATAGAGTCAGTAGAATTAGATTGATCCCATATTTGTTTGTTACCATTACCTAAAAACGAAATAAAGGGTAACGGCTCTAACGATCTCTATAAGCTGA
>DWMA01000220.1:0-13004 GCA_018252035.1 Urbanus sp. 3 SS-2014
TTTTTTTTTTTTTTTTTTTTTATTGTAATAAACTTTACATTAATCCTGCCGGTATTTATTATCCGGCATCCTTTATTCCATTACACTTAATATATGTATGTAAATACACACATATATATATTATTATATATACACATATAGTGTATATTTATATTTACTTATTATTATAATAATATATACTTAATTATATATATATATATGTTTTAATTATTTAGTGTGATTATTATATAATATTATTATTTACATTGCATGCACTATATATATTTTTCCGATATTATATTATCTAATTATAGTTTCATAAGTATTTAAAGTCTCTACATTATCATTTTACATATTATTTGATAACATTACTGTTGTTTTTCCGGTTTACTGCTCTAAGTACATACATAGCATATTGCATAAAATGTTTTCTGCAGTTGTCATCCTCGACAAACTTTGGGTAGCCTGCGACTGCGAGGGGCTCGCCAAGTGCTCTTTCTAGGTCCCACCTTTTAGTTGCAAATTTGGGACATTCGTTTATTATATGTGGGATATTTTCTATGGCGATACCATCGCAATCGCAGACTGCGCTGTCTTTAAGCTTAAACCTATACAGATAGTCGCCGAGTCCACCATGTCCGGTAAACAATTGTGATGTTAGGTTTGTCATTGTAAAGCTTTCTAGGATTTTGTGGGCTCGGCGAACATCTGGGAAAAACAGTTTGGTGACCTTTCCAGTTTCAGCCTCCTGGTATCTACGTTGCCAGTTTTCTAGAGTACTTTTTCGTATCTGTTGCTTCACGTAGGACATCGGGACACCGTCATACACTGGAGCCTGATTGATAGTTAGTGCTGCTTCTTTAGCCAGAATGTCAGCTCTTTCGTTACCTGCTATTCCAACGTGAGCCTTAACCCAGAATAGGTGAATGATTTGTTCCTTATCAGCTACTTTTTTAATCCCGTTATGTATATTAGCAACTATGGGATGAGTTGAATTGGCATCTTCTATGGCTTGCAGAGCAGATCTGGAATCGCTTATAATATTGATGATGCGATGACGGGATTTTTGTACCATATCGATGGCTTTATCGATGGCTGCGAGTTCCGCTTGGAATACTGTGCAGTAGTTCTCTAATATGTAGCTGGTGAATTTTATTTCGCGGTTTGAAGACCACCAAGATACGGCAGCACCTACCCTACCTTCTATTTTGCTCCCGTCTGTAAATAATTTTGGACCATTATTACCTATATTATCTACGTCTTCCTGTGTGTTTAATATCTGGTATGGTAGGCTAATTCTTTTTGCTGGATGTGGTAATATGTAGGGGCTAAGATTTCTCTCTATGTGTTTGCCCGGTAGTTCTGGTAGAGCTTTACCTCGTTTTATTGCAAACAGTTCAGCAGCCTCGGCTATCCTTAAGTCTAGAGGTAGGATGCGTCCAAGGATTGCTGCCGACGTGAGTGATGTGGTTCTGTGCGCCCGTGATATTCTGATGGCAAAATTCCTAAAGATTTTGTTAAGTTGTCGCCTGATGGTCGTTCTGCCGGTGACAGGAGCCCAAGCGCTGGCTCCATATAAAATTATAGGTTCCACTACAGCTAAGTATAGGGTACGGACTATCTCTGAATTCAGTCCCCAAGTGGCCCTAGTGGCAGTTGAGATCGATTTATAAATGTTGATAGCTTTCTTTATAATCTTACTCAAATGTGCGTTGAAGTTTAGATTTTTGTCTATCGTTAGTCCCAATAGGGAAAGTTCCGTCGTGAGTTTGATTTTTATCCCATTCAATTCAAAATTTGGGTCACCATATTTTCGCTTTCTCGTAAGTATTATCGCTTGTGTCTTTTTCTCCGCAAATCTCATTTTGTTTTCGTGACCCCACCGGCTGATTTCACGTAGGGCTCGATTTACTTTATCATTGACAACTGTCATTGTCTTTCCATCTGCTATCAATAATATGTCGTCAGCAAATGCCTGAAGGTGAGCTTCAAGGTGTTCAGCTCGCTTTAGCAAAGGATTTATCTGTAAGTTCCACATAAGTGGCCCACAAGTGGAGCCCTGTATGCATCCTTTATTTGTGGCATGTTCAACGGATTTGCCGGCGTACTGAAGGGTGATTCTTCTCTCAGTAAGGTAATTACTTATGAGCATCCAAGTGTGCGGGTCGCAGTTGCAGTCTATTAGCCCCTTTTTGATTGCAGGCCACCACGCGTTATCGAATGCTCCTTCAATATCAAGACTTATGATGGCAACTATGTCCCCTTGATGAAACTTGCTTCTGACCAGACTTACTGCGTTAAAAAGCGCGTCCTCTGTGCTAACTTGGGGTCTGAAACCATATTGCTTGGAACTTAACAAGTTCTGATTTCCAATGTGCCAGGCGAGTCTATTGGTTACCATCTTTTCCAAAATTTTGCCTAATATTGGTAATAGACCTATCGGCCTGTACGCTTTTGGTTTTGTATAGTCATCTTTACCTGGTTTTTTGATGATTCTTATGACTGCCACTTTCCAGATGCGGGGGAAACATGATAATTTTTGGCAGCCATTAAGGATGTTGAGGAAGAGGGTTGGGTTCAAGTTAATTGCCCTGGTACAGATGTCTGCAGTGAAGCCGTCATTGCCTGGGGCCTTCTTATGGCTTATGTTTCTAGTAACCGTCTCTAGTTCATTAAATTGAAAGGGTTCATATGAGTGGGTCGTTAAAGTATTTTTTATCAGACTTTCTTCCTTTTTTGCAACTTCTACTCGAATCCGACGATGGTAGTTCGATTCGCTGTCAGTAGTGTCTTGCGGATAAAAGGTTGCCGCCATCATTCTAGCTGAATCTAATGGGCTAAGTACTTTGTCACCTATTTTTAGAAGCTGCTCGTCGTTGTTGGACTTGGAGTATTTAAGAATCCTGTAAACCCTATCCCAGACGGATTCCCTTTCTTGTGCTGTCGTAAATTTTTTCCAACTTTCTATCTTAGTGTTGACTACCTTTATCTTGTACGTCTCCAATAGGCTCTTGTATTTCTCTATTATGTATGGTTTGCGTCTTTGATTTGCGTGTTTTATTTTCTTCCTTGTCTTTATTACTTCTTTTTTTAGAGTCTGTAATTCTTGCGTCCACCAAGTGATTTTGTTGCTATGTTTGTTTTTTGTTAAGCAGGGTATTGAGGCCTTGCATGCTGTTGTTATGCTCATACTGTATTTTTCCACTATTTCGTTTAATTTTTCTTTGGTTTCAGTATTACTCACTTCGTGTTGTGTTATGCCTCTAGAATCTAGTTCTGTTCTGAATATGTCTTCAAATTTGCTCCAGTCAGCTTTGGTAGTGTTATAAATTCTTGTTGTATTTCTTGGGATCTCTTGTTCTATGCTATTCTGGATTAAGACTATTTGAAACGTGATTGCTCTATGGTCTGATGTTGTTATCATTTCTTCGCTTACTCTCCAGTCTCTTATGCGGCTCAGTAGTGAGTCACTGCATAAGGTTATGTCGACTATACTTTTGAAAACCTTTTCCTGACGTACTGTCCAAAATGTTGGAGTGTTGCCCTGGTTTAGTATGCTGTAACCATTTTGTGCTAAGAACTCCAGTATAGCAGTGCCCCTGGTGTTCTCCGTGTCGCATCCCCACCATTGACTGTATGCGTTGCTATCACCTCCGACAACTATATGGGGAGTACCGAGGTTTTTAATAATGTACTGCAACTTGGTTAAGTAGATATCTATATTTGTGTTGCCTTCCCAATAAACCGATACAAAGCCGATGCGCATGCCGGATATTACGACCGCAACACCAACCGTGTTCTCGTCTACTAGGTCAGGATTTACCTCAACTGTACAGCTCCTGTCAAGGACCACAACTGCAGATTTCACCGGTTTAGATCTACATGAAGTTTTTTGGATCACTCTGTGTGACGATGTTATCTGTCCTTTACTACCTACGTAGGGTTCTTGCAGGAGGGCAATAGATAGTTTTTTATGAATGGCTTCATGTAGACATTCTTGGGTGGCCACTAGTCCTCTCCCCAGATTGGCTTGGACAACTTTCATATAAAGCTCTTTAATGGAGCCTTTAGCAATACGATACCGAATTTCTCGCTATCCTATCCCATTTTTTCCACTCTGGGCATTGGGAGCTATAAGCCGTGTGAAAACAGTCTGAAAAGGTCGCTCTATTATTCTTGCAATTTATACAAGAGGGCCTATGGTCCTTTTTGTTACACTGTCGGGTGTCGTGGTTGTCACTGCAATATCCACACGCCACGTTCCCTCTGCAGTCTCTTGCTAGATGGCCATACTTTAAGCAATGGTAGCATTGGACCAGAGGTGATTGGTCTATTACAGTAATGACTTGGTACCCAATGTGGATTTTTTGGTCCACTAAAGCCGCCCATAGTTTTGATGTCACTTCTACTATAACGTTATTTACTTCTTTTGTCCTGCCTTTTGTTCGTCTCTTCACTTTTACTTCTTCATTTTCTAGTTTCAGGTCTCCAATCATACTTCGGTTTTGTTTTGTAATGGCGTTCTCTATTTGTGAGTTCGTTAATGTTTGTATGACACCATTTAGACGAAGGAGTGGTCTTTTATTTTGGATCTGCGAGACTGTGAATCTATTGCTTGTGTTTTTTATTGCTGTTTCTAATGTTTTCCGGTCTTTTTCTGTTTTGCAGCCTATTACTACTTTTTGATTCTTTAGTTTTTTGAGACTATTTATTCCTATGCCTAACTCTACTACGTCTACTTTTTCTTTTACTTCTTTAACAATGTCCTCGCAGGAGTGTCTGGGGTCTGAAGATTCTATTGACAAAGCAAACCTTGGGCTTGTTGCTATTTTAGGGTCGCATGTTTCTCTTGATTTCAGTACTCGGCTGTAGGACATATGGATTTTGCCCTCTGCGCCAAAGTCTGTTGGCTTCGTTACTTCTTCTTCTTGAATATCTGTTAGTATCTTTTCTGTGTTTTCTGTGGGTCCGCTAGGCGGTAGGGGTATAATTTTCATTTCGGCGGTTTTGTCTTGTAGGCATTGCAACGATTTCTTTGTATTTATCATTTCGTTGTCTAATCTTTTTAGTGTTTTCTTAACCTCTTCCATTGGTTCACAGAGATCAAAAACTAAAATTTTTCTTACTGAGTCTAAATCCCTCATCAGTGTTTGTATGTTGTCCTTGAGTTCTCTGTTCTCCTCGTGGGCGGCTTCGAGTGTTTTGGCGTGCTTTTTTGCGATGCGCTCCATATCTCTGGCCATTGTAGTTTTGGCTCTGTGTGACTCCATCATATGCAGTGACCTGGAGTCAGCCAGTTTAAGCACCATTTCATGTAGCACATGGAGAGCGGCAATGACGTTATCTCTGATCTCTCTTTTAAGGTTACTGGATTTCTCTATTTCGTCCTTTGCGTGCAAGAGGACCGTGTTGGCTTGGCTAGGGAACTCGTTTAATATCATTCTTCTGCCATCGACACTTCTCGCAGAGCTATCAAGAGAGCAATCCGAATCCCCGTCTTCCGATTCGGTCGGCTCTGGTATGACGTCGACGGCCACTTGCGCCTCTCTGCCTCGTGCTTGTTTAATTTGGGTCTTAATTCTAAGCACACTTGAGTCGGAACTAGTGTGAGGCTTTGCCTTTTTTGTATCCTTGCTCGTTGGTGTGGAAGTATTAGCGAGGGTTTCTACCTCCGTTAGCACTATCTCCGGTGTAAGAGGGTTCTTGTCAGTTTCAGATAGAGGCCTTTGGCGACGGGGAACTTCCAATGTCTCCCCAGCTATTTCCCTGTCATCCATTTTGTTCGTTCTGGACTTCAGCTTGGTAGTTCTTTTGATGGCTGCAATAGATGAGCCTTGAGCAGACGAATATTGCGTAGTAGAAGTGCTAGCCGAGCTCTTGGATGCCCTTGACGACATGTCTTTAACTGCTAGTATATATGTCGGTAGTTTACTATATTTTTTTTTTTTTTTTTTTTTTTTCTATTTCTATTATTATTATTTCTTTTTATATTTATTTGTTCTTCTGCTATTATTTTATGGTGTACTAGTTCGTGCCAAAAAACCAGGTTCCTATCTTCACTGGTACAGGTTTTCACCACCACGTGGTTTTTGAGAAAATGTTTATATATTCTGAAAGCGTGGTTCGATTTTCCTGATACTGGTGTCAGAAACTGCGGAACGGGCCTTCTCACCCGAATGCGTGAAAATATCCTGGGGGCATCGATCGAAATTGAGCAGCGTATTCCAAAATATGTAATTTCTTCGCGAGATAACCTTTAAACTTTGTTTTGGCGGTATTTCCCGGGTTTCCCCACTACGGTCTGTTGTCACTTCAATCACAGGTTAATGCGCAACACTGAGACACATGAGATACAGTTTGTTTCACTGTGATCGGACCATTTTTGCCGATTTTAGGAATTTTTAACGCGGAGCACGTGCCCTTCGAACCGTTCGCCACGGACGACCGCCGGTAACTCAATGCTACGTGGTTAATAATCTTCTTACTTCGCTACTAGTTTTTCTCGCTTGCTATCTTGTATATCGCTGAAAATTTTGCAGTATCATATATAATTCTTCACTGCATTATTTCGGAAACTCTCATAATACTGGGTGGTTTAGTGGCTCTTTCTATGGCAATTTCTTTTAAGGTTCAACCATATGACACTAGTCTTCAGATCTCCTCTGATATACAACTATGCAGAACGTATCTCAATTGATATTCAACGACAGATCATACTAATAAAATAATTCGTAAGCGTTTTCAATACCGTCTACTCGTATTTTATCGAGAATAGCTTGGGTACTGATAATTTATTCGATGCGCCCACATTATCGATAGATAACTGTCCCATTTAGTCGTTCGTAATATATGTACTTTACTCTATTCCTATTTCCATGGATTTTTAATGAAAAATAGCCGTTCCACAGTATCATTCGACCATTTATTTTACGCGACATAGACATACATTTTGTGCTTTAGTATACAACGGTAGTGGAACAAAATATGCAATATGATTGGGATCACAATTTATTGCTTGTCCATTTATTTGGGGTATTGAATATGAAAAATATGAATCCAGCTCTATTTTACGAATACGCTGAACATTATGTTTGTCCATTCATACGGTTCTGTTCGAATTTTAGACATATTTAAATCTCTTTCGATAACCAATTTCGCTATTTACTTTACAGGTTTTCTATTAACGTTTGTAAATATTTTATTTACAAAGTAAATGTTTATTTTAATTAAATCTGGTATGAATATGTGATCAATGAATATATTTTAATTTTTACATATTATTTATAACAGATTTCCTGTTCTGAAGCTAAAATGAAACATATTTTAAATGTCAACCGTGAGTTTCTGAGAAGTTATAAATAATGCAAAACGCTTAAATAATTTATTTCACTTTACAAAAAAGAAGGAAAGTAGAATTTCATTCCTTACAGATTACACGCATAAATCTTAATTAGCATCATAACTGAGTTGAGTCTCCAAAATATTAGAACGCCGAAAAATAAAAGTTACGAAACCACTCCCCTATGATTTTAGAAAAATATAAGTTATGAGCTTAAGTTGAGGCGTAGTAGTAATTAGAAAATACGAGTTTCAACATGAGATAATTTAGTTTAAAAATAAAGATCATTTAGAAAATTTTCACAACCGCCAGGGCTCATTTGCGACCGTAACTTGAAAAGCGAAATCTAAACTTTAAAAGTTGTTAATAACATCTGTTTCTTCATTAAAGTCGCCAGACTTAATGTTTCTGCTATTTAAATGGAAGTATTTTGCTTATGAAACCTTAACAGGTATATTATGAAGGGAATTATAAATTTCATTAATAAGATTTTGAATAACATAATGTAGAGAATTGTTAATTCCTATACGAGTACTTAGCTGTTTAATATTTTGAATATTTTATTAATTATCAACGCCAACAACTTTGTCACTATTGAATATTTTTGGAAGCCTTCATCAATATCTACACGCCTATGAAATCAATAACATTCATATACAATAAACACTTCTCAATAAGTGATGCAAACACCAAATACGCTATATTTTTGTATAAAAAACCCAAACGTAATTCTTCGTATAAAAGACGAGTCACTTTTTGCGAAATGGCACAATCTAGATTTTCCGAATCCCCTCGAGTAAGAAACAAATTGATATATTCGGGAAGATACGAAAAATGTTCCTTTCAGTTTTGAGAGTTTCCACTAGTAGGATGGTTTTGATATCGAAAACTCTTACATTATAATGGCAGTATTTCACACAACTATAAGGAAAGGTCAAGGGATTATTTATACCCTTTATTTCAATATTTTGTTTTATTTTGGCAACAAAAAATGAAAATGTATCATTGATATAGGTGGTTTTATAATACGTAATAATTTTGGCATACGCAATACTACTTTTGTCTGGTATTCTATTCTATATCTATACCAATAATATTTTTACAGATAACACAAGTTTATAAATAATAGCCTTATTTTCATGTATTATCTAGGTTCTGTATGTTCATATTTCAGTACAGTAATCTTTGTACACGTATTCAAAATGTTTTTTTTTTTCCTAAAATCATATCTTTCTTACAGGGGTGATGTATGGCTACAAGGGTCTGGTCCTCATCTTCGGCCTCTTCCTCGCGTACGAGACGCGTTCAGTGAAAGTGCGTCAGATCAACGACTCGCGGTACGTCGGCATGAGCATCTACAACGTGGTGGTGCTGTGCCTCATTACGGCGCCCGTCACCTTCGTCATCGCCAGCCAGCAGGACGCCGCCTTCGCGTTCGTGTCGCTCGCGATCGTCTTCTGCTGCTTCCTTAGCATGGCGCTCATTTTTGTTCCTAAGGTTAGTGTTATTTTATTGTAATTTTTGACGTAGTTTGTATGATGTATGCCTGTGAATGTGGGTGTGTATATGTAAACATATACACACACACATTCACAGACAAGAACCTCGCCTACAAGAACCTCGACCTCGTTCGCGATCGTCTTCTGCTGCTTTCTCAGCATGGCGCTCATTTTTGTTCCCAAGGTTAGTGTTATTTCATTGTGATTGTAGAATTGGTATTCTTTTAATAAATTTATGTGGGTGAATGAGGTTGCGCATATACATTTGCGTGTGTGTGTGCTCGGTGCATGCGTACTTGTTTACGTGTGTGTGTCGTTCGTAAATACCCACTTTTACCCGTGAGCGTACGTGATTCTGAGTGCAGTTGTATTTGTGTATGTCTGCAAGCATGCAAGCGCACGCGCATGCATGCTTACATAGAAACATTTGTATGTATGTGTATGTAAATTTGACATATGTATGCGTCAGGGAGTATTTTATTTTTTCAATAAAAAGATCTCGGTGCACATCGCTCGAATGTGCATTTATTTGCATATTTCATTTTTGAATTGTTTTGCCCTAAACATTTAGTAATTTCATTAACCATGCTTCTAAATGATGAAACATATTGAATTACGTTTAGTAACGATATTGAATATTGATGTGATGAGGTAATATTTTGATATTAATAAATATAATAAATCACAGGTAATAAACCTTTAATCAGCTTAGCTGTAAAATGTATTGAAATATAATATAATACACGTAGGCAACAAATGTTATATATGAAAAATATTTATCATTAACGAAGAGCCACGCTCAGTTGATTCAATAAATGATCACAGGATTCTAAACGTCAAAAGCATTTAACATATTTAGTTGGAAACATTTTGTAATTTCGCTTGTCAACTCATCGTCATTAGTCTCTTGAATAACACAAGTAACATATTTAATCAATTAGGAGAGAGTATATAATATACTCAATTGACACGATGGAAGTAGGTATTGTAGTGATATATTTTTGGGCTTTTAACTAAGGTCCAAATCTCACGCAACACTAAATAGTTTTCAAATATATGTGTGAATTAGATTAGATATTAATTTATCGCTGGTTTAAATGCTTCAAACGATTAAATAAATTTTGAGGAATCATATAGACATGATAGAAGACCACGAAACGAATAGTATCACAATAGATTGATGATGGATTGATTCCTTTACTACTTCCAAAAGTAATAGTAGGTACTTTTGGAAATAATAGTACTTGAGCAAAAAATTAACAATATTATTTAACAGTCCGTAGCAATAAATTATTTCTTTTTCTACCTATTTCGAATTAAGCGCGAAAATGCTCGCAAATTTCACGGTATCCACTGGTGACGTCACGTCTTAACATTGCATAGAAAAGTCAGACTTGTAGTGCGGTATGACCATGGGGTGGTGTGTAGTGATAAATGACGTCATTGGCTCTGTTAAGCGATTCGCGAACTTCAATTCATATATTCTTTGATTTTTTAAAATTTTCTATAGCACTTGTTTTCTACCATGTCTGTGTCCTGTTTTGTGCAAACAACTGAGCAATTTGCCAGTTAAGTGGCAATTACCAATCGAAAAGCAGCTTAGGTTCCAACCATTTATGACCAAATCCTTCATTTTTGGATCATTGCCAATTAGATCGCTAATCACGATGCTTAAAATCAAATTTGTGCCAAATTTTGTGACGTAAGCCGATAATTACAAGTATCAGATATAAACAATAGGTACCTAATGTTGCGTTGTTTAATAAAAGAAAAATCTGATATGATTTATTTATTACAAAAGAAATAGTAAGCTTTTAAGTAAAACCAAAAGTCATTATTCGAAATCTTCTCTACAGTTGTATAAAGGAGAACACGACAAGGCACAGAGTTCGAAAGGCACTATTACGCTGATTTTAACAGGCGATGTAACGTAACAAGCTAACAAGCTCGTTCCGTTGTTACTTTACGTTCCAATACTCGGGTCAATCTTGGCTTTTGTAGTAATATTTTACAAGGGTTTTCAAATATTAACAACTTGTTATATATGTATGTTTTTATTTTGGTAAAGGGGATTCTTCCCCCAGGCATCTAGCTGAGAATCTCCAATAGTCTCCTCCACTCCACTGATGCATATATTTTAGGCAGGATATTTAATAAATTTTGATTTAGAATAGTCATTTAGAATAGTTACAACGCCATCTCTGGTCTCAATACAAAACAGATGGCGACGTTTATAGGAATCAAATCTACCTATATATTAATTACTTGCACGTAATCTACTGATGTGATATTTGTAATTATTGTAATGCAATAAAATGTGGGCCCATATCAACACCTTAACTAGATAAAATATCTTTGTCGTGTTAAGGTATGTTTTTATGTTGAGATTACCTAGCTTACTTATATTATAGAAGTTAATACTTATGAGTAAAGTGAATATAGACTCAGAAAAACTTAGTTTAAAGTTCTAGACAAAGATTTAAATTACCAACAAACAACTTCTTTTGTATATTATTATTAGGTATATGGAAAACCTATAACTACAATCTCGCGTAAACTTTCCGCGGTAAACTACTTATCCTAAATGTTAATCTGCAATAGGAGTTACTATTATTACCATGGCAAATTGTTTCAGAACCCTAGTACATTTCACGTGATAAGGGTATGGGAATAAACGAAGTCACATTACAGTTTTATTGTATTACTCAGGGAAAAGTAAAATGGATAAACTAAAAGAAAAAAATACTTCCTCATTTGCAGAGTTACACTAGGATTCTATGTCATACCTATCATGCCTTGACGTACAAAGGTATCGAAAATCGGCTTCTTAATTCACATTTTGATTTTAATCGGCCAGTAATTGAAACTGGGGTCCTTAATAAATAATATCGGTCATTACCTGTCCTGTTATTTATGCAACACTTTTTTACATGTGTTATTTGTTTTGCCGTGCTGGATCTTACAGAGCTCTGTTATCCATATTAACTTTTTCACCATTTAATAGGCACGCTAACTGTACCTACTACACATAGCTGAGTATTGAATGACTAATATAAGATTTGTACATCCTTTTTACAAGATAGCATTATAATAAGATAGAATTTCTACACTTGAATGATTCTAGAAAGCGTTATCTAATACGAAACATGCCGACCGTAAATAGAATTAATGTTTTGGCAACCTTGCGCTATCTGATAACAAACTGCTAACACATTAATTCAAGCGAAGCTACAAGTCCCGTCGGATTCGTACAATATCGGTTGTTAACCAATGAATAACAGATAAGATCCCTATATTTCTTCGGTTTCTGTGTATGGCTCTACCCTTTGATTGTCGCGATGTTGATACTGCTTTATAAGATTTTCCCTAACACCATCGACGTCTTAAAGGGAAAATAAGATTTTCTCTTCACCCAATATTTTAAGTAGATTTTTCGCTTAGTTAGCGTAACCTTGGGAACGAGATAGATAATATTTATTTTTGGATATTCGGCTTGAGATATGTGTCATGATCGAAAATATAAACGACGTTACCGAGAATAGCATACATCAATCAACCCTTACGAAATAGACATTGATTTCGAGCGTAGCAAAAATATCTCAACTATTACATGTGTAGGTGTACCTACAATGTACATAGCAAATTACAAGGCTCTGTCCAAAATTTAAAATAACTGCATTTTACCTTATGCGCTTAAGTTGGACATAATGTGATACATAATCAAAGAAACCTATTAGTCACTAGCGCTTATGGATATCCTCAAATGGGATTAACAATATTGGAATCATATTTATGGTCAACTATAGATAGGCAGGTTGTTTCGCTTTATGTATGCTTCTATAGGCTAATATTGTAAATTGTCAAAAAAAATTGACGGGATGACGGAATGACTTTAATATAAAGTATTTTAAAGGAACGACATATTATCTTACTTTTTACCTGCTAATTGAGTACCAACCCGTGTACATATGTGCCAGCGGGTGGAGTCGATACAGGTTATAAAAACTTACTTAAATGTAAGAATACCTTGGTATATTTTTACATACATTCCTCATCACCAGTCCACACAGTGTACATCCCATGTTATTGCTTCGTAAAAAAATAGTTTTTTTCTCTACTTATAATAAAATTCTAACAGGTCGATGTCTGTACATTGGAGATATCGAAAAAAAAATTACATAGGGGGT
>DWMA01000221.1:0-12999 GCA_018252035.1 Urbanus sp. 3 SS-2014
GACAGAGGCGGGTAGGTATAACTTGATTTCCGTGCGTTTGTATGAAGTCAAATTACTGTATTATATTATTACCGTGTCTTAACCTTCTTAGTTCTCAGATGTAACAGCGCATCGGCGGCAATCTAGGGTTGACTACAAATGTCCATGAATAGGTACCATCAAGTAGACTGCGTACTAGTTTGCTACTTGTAGTAAAAACAATAGCAGTCACCACTCAGTCGTTTCCGTGTGACGCCACGCATGCGTGCTTGCATTTCATTCTGATCGTTTTCCCCTAACGCGCCTAAAGATATATGACGTCAAAATCGACTATTATAATATGTGCACTGATATGTGTCAAGTAGGAATATATGAGTATGGAGGAGGGTACTTTTTATAATGCGCTTGTGGTTCCTACTGTAGGGTTGTCAATCGTACTTAATAATTACACATTGTAAAATATTTTTATATAATTACATGAATAAATAGAAAAAAAATTAATCTCGTGACACTTTAGTCTTTATTGAAATGAGCCTCAGGATTCATTTGAGCATAACTAATTGCTATACATACTTTCTTATACACGCCGATTTGAAAAAAAACCCTAATTAGGTAGTACAGTAATAACCTAGTTACTGTGAATTGAGTGTTACAATTTATATGTGGAATCAAATATTAATATTTACATAATAGGTGATATTTTACCCATACCCATATATGTATTTATTTTAACATGCGATATATTTTTACCCCTAATAGTACTTGATAAGTTTGACAACCCTAAAATATCACCCCCGAAACTTTGCGGCTTCGGTCACTGACCTTAAGGGTGCAATGCATGACCAATGGATTAGGCTGAGTTGCATTTTTCGGGCAACAGAAAGTATAATTTTTTTTTTCAAATTTGGTACCTACGTCATAGTTACGACATAAATAGTAGGTATCTGCGCTGTATACAAATGTAATAAATTTTCATGAAACATTTTTTAACTTATTATTTAAAAAAAAATTAAATAACAAATATTTATTTTATCTATACAATTAAATAAAGTGTCTGTTTGTGATTTCAACATAACATTTTTTTACTCAATGCATATGAAAGTATACACGATACCTATAACGAAAATGCAATTTATTTTTTTTGTCTGTCTGTTTGGCCGAGGTAATCTTCTAAACGGCTGGACCAATTTTGACGGGACTTTCTCTGGAAGATATCTAAAGAGAGCGGGATGGCATTTATGTTTAAATAACTATGTATTCTTCTTTACTTTTTAAACACGGGTGACACCGCGCGGATCAGCTAGTTGAATATAAGAGTGTCACTTTACTTCTATGCATGTTAGCGCTAGTTTTATTAGCATTGACATGCATAGACGTTTCAATGTGGTTGCATATAGACTACCTACTGTAAGTAAGGTTTCCGAATTTATTAATTAGTAGGTGTATAGATATATACATAATGATAATTTTGCGTAAGTTGTGTGTTAAACAGAAATAAAAAAGATATTTCCAAATTGAATGCTTTATTCCAAACACACAATAAGTTATCCGGTACAGAAAACGCAACACATTACCGCCCTACAACCTTCCATACACAAAATACAAGGGCTCCACACTACAGCCGCTAAGAGGAACAACGTTACATCTGTAAACTGCTTCCATATATTCAACATTGTTACAAAATGCGGGTAAAACCAGGGCCACTTATAATAGACGCTGAGACAAGGTCTCTTTCTTAAAGAAGCCATGTATAAACTACATTGAAAATCGACAGGCTCCCGACGACGTCTAACAGGCTTGCGTTTGAATTTTCGAGTTTTTGCATTTTTATCCGCAACGTGCAAAATAAAGTGTGTGACAGGATTTTCTTCGAGTTTCTGCCGTACGTCCTGTACAGTTTTCATAAATATACATCTTAATTTAAGTCGCTTCGCTAAAGCAGCTGCATCGCTCTCCATGTAACGTTTTTCAAAATCTTGAAACGCAGTTTCCGGATCTCTTTTTTTGCATTTCAATCTTTCAATCGCCACTTTAGGATCATATATTGCTTTTGCTGTAGTACCCACTGCACCGCATATTGTTGAAATACCCATTTTTCCAACATCTACCAGTGAATCTACTGCGAGGAAGGTATCACTGGAGCCCTTAAATTGTCTTACTCTTTTTTCTAATTCAGCATTGCGTTTGATACGTTTCATTCGTTCTATTCTATCCTTATCTCGTTGGAGTTCTACTCGCCTTTGCACGTCCATCTTATCGAGTACCGACTTTAAAGCTCTTCTCTTATCCATTTCATCTCTACATGTACAAACATATCGTGCTCTCAATTTTTTAAGTTTTTTAGTTTCTTTAGCACAAATATCACTTCCGCATACACAAGGCTTGTGTTCACGTGTTCTTGACCTAGTTTTCGTTCTATTAGATTCTATAGCACATTTTACACTTCCACATATGCAAGGTGCATCTTTTTTGGCAAGATCTTTTTTTATTAGCGTTTTTCCTGGTGCACCAATATTTTTTATGATACCTTTTGCTGGTACTGAAATTTTAGCGCCCTCAGTTAGGCGTTTTTTAATGCAACTACAACAATTGCATGAATCACCATGTTTATATTTCTTCTGACTTGAAGGTTCTTCTACATATTTAACTTTGTTTACTCTTTGAAGTACTTCTTGTTTATTAATGATATCATAATTTACCGCATCAACGCGCATTTCCAATAGAGGGTCTTGTGTTCCACAAGGACAAGGACGTTTCTTGCGTTGTGATGATACCGATTTCCGTTTATCGGCATTAACGGAATGTTTCTTTTTTTTGGACAAAGACTTCTTTTCTGCTTTTTCAGTGAAATCTCTGTCGCCAGCTCCTTTACTTATTTCATCTGCTTCTAGTTTTTTCTTACAAAGTTGGCAATATTGACAGTTATCAGCAGACTCTGAATAGGTTATGGGCTTGTCATAAGATTTTGATAAACGATTTGTAAATTTATGAAACACGCTCGTCTTATCCTTATCAGTTTTTATATTTTCAGACAGAAGTGGGCAATTATTTACTGAACAAGAATAACAAAGTTTCGATACTTCGTTAGATCCATGTAATTGACGTGGAGATTTCTTTTTTGTTTTACTAGTCACACTAGATGGGCATTTAATACTATCAGCGAAAGTTACTTTCATTTTTTGATTCTTTGGAATTGATTTACGTTCTATACTTCTTTGATTATTATTCGTTCTATTATTAACCATGTCGTTTTTAATACTACCCTGTTTCATAATGTTACTTTGACCGTCTCCACTTTGGAATTTTGAATATATATCTTTTGAGCCATCTATAATCTTTTGACATGCATCCGGGCATACTTCATCAGTAATTGTTCTAGGGACTTTAATACTTTTTATCTTTTTAGGTTGTACGACAATCTTGAATTGTTCATTACGCAAGTTATCTATATTTTCCCGATTATCATCGGCTTTAAATTCTGTTCGTTTAGAAAACATCCTGGCACATCGACAAAAAAGAGAATTATTTAAATAGTTCTTTGTCTCCAGTTTCTTTTGAGGTATCGATTTTTTGCTTTTCTTCGCAGTTAATCTTTTACCTTTATCATACGTTACTGTATCTCGTGGTTTATTAGCATTCTCAAGTGGGCATTGCTTTTTATCGTGTATTTTCTGTAATTTATCTTTATTGGATACTAAGGTCTTGCTCTCTTTTTTGTTGAATTTGCTGGGAGTATACGGTAGAATAGTCTGCATGTCATTTTTTATTCTTTTCGTTAAGGATTTTTTTTCCTGATAATCTGGACAACTAGTAGGATCACAGTCACCTTGCGAAAACTTTTTATTTTGTAGATGTTTTTTGTCTATTTTTGTTGAAACAGTTCTTGAATTATTTATCATTTTTGGATCTGTTGATTTAGATTGTCGAACTTGACTTCCCTGATTTTGAGTAGACGCTCGTTGATTTTTCTTTAATTTTTTATTAAAAGGTTCTACCGTTACTCTACCAACTGTTATTGTTTGAGGATATTGAACATTTATTCCTGGAGAAACCCTTCTTTGTCGGGAAGACTTCTGTAGTTGTAAAGTACAAAAGCATCTTTTTAACAAGTTTCCAGCATCAGAACCCTGATCTCTTGTCATAGTACTACCGACTTGTGAATCATGATGTCGATATCTCCCTGCATGAGCTGTAACATTTTTATTTATATAAGATTTTGAATCTTCGTCCTTATATCTCGCTTTAACTATTTTTGGACTTCGAATAACAGCAGGGTGTGATTTGTTTTTAAAGAACTCTATACTAAAATTGAAGTTTGAGCCAATTCTGACAGCACGTTTGTTTTGTCTATCCATATTCTGAGCCATGTGAGGGGATTTTAAAATAACTGATTGTGGTTCAGAACGAGGAGTATATGCATTAAAATTCCTTCTCCTCACAATAGATTGATTTCCATGAGCTTTGGTTTTCGAACTACGATTGTCTACGGATGCAACAGATGTCTTTCCTGGTCTTGTGCCGACATTGCGAAATTTACGTCCTCTTTTCTTCATTTTTTCTAAGCAATCATAAGGATCACATTCGCCAGGAATGCACATATTTGGCGGGCATTCATAGACTCCCAATTCATGTGGTATAGCATATTTAGTTTTAGTAGCAGTCATTTTATTTTCTGTTGTTATAGGCGGTGGTATAGGTGGCGATGGTTTAGAGTTATATTTCAGATAATTAGGATTTTTTAACAATTTCAATGTACAGAAACACCTTTTTGGCATCGTATTACTTGCAGAACTAATAACATTTCTGTTTAAAAATGGGCATTGAGAACTTTGGCAGCGTAGATTTTTTCTTAAATTATCCGAGCCTCTAGATCTTAGAGGTAGCTTCTCTGATCTGGTTTTAATTTTTGGCATCCTTGCGGCTTTAAACTCTTTATATTCACTGTGAGGTTGATCCCCTTTATCTTTAAAAAACTCAATATTAAAACTGAAGTTTGAACCTATACGCACTGCTTGCTTGTTACTTTTATCAGTTTTATTTAATGATGAGTATTGACTTGTATCATCACTACGTCGTCTTCGTTTTGATGCAAATGAAGTTCCTTGTGAATGCAGTCTGTGTTTTCGATGAATCTGAGCTTCAGTATCTCTAGTCAATGGCCCTCTGATGGAGTCAGTTGCAAAGTGTCTTACGTTACGTTTGTACTCTGTGCCAAAATCTCGAACTTGCCTTTTTTGTATTCTTTTTAAACATTCATAGGGATCACACTCTCCCGGAATGCAAACGTTAGGTTCACATTCATAGGGTTCCAACATAGTGATCGGTTTTATAAGTTGTCTTGGACTTTGGCTGTAGGTAGAAGTACCTTTTATTTCATATTTAACTGCAGGCGTTGGTGGATTTTGTTGTAATTTTCCAACTTTATTAATTTTAAAAGCACAAATACATTTTTTTAGAAATACACCTACGGCTGAATGATCTGATTTTGGTTTATTTAATATGTTGTCTTTCTTATTTTTTAATTGCAAAGTGCAAAAACAGCGTTTTAAATGCGCCATTCCAGTATCCGTGGACCGCATTTGCGTAGAAGCCTGCGTATCTACGCTGCGACCAAAGTACGAAGGTTGTGATTTTGTATGATATCTTTTTGGACGTTTAGGACTTTTTGCGTACTTTCTCCTTCTCATATTTACATATTCTCGAGATGGAGAGGCAACTACTTCAGAACCCTCATTTACATTACCTTTATAGAACTCTATATTAAAGCTAAAATTAGATCCAATTCTCACAGCTTGTTTCGAACCATCCCCAGGTTTGGGCTGCCTAGTTTTTTCAACGTAGTGTGTTTTTTGTGTAGTCTTATTAGGCCTTCTATCTCTATTTTTTGCTTGTAAATATTCATCTTTTGTTGTTGTAGTAGCAAAACTACCGACTGATTTTCTGTGAGCATATTCGGTAATAGTACCGAAGTCTTTTGTATTTTGATTTCTTCTTTTGATTCGTTCTAAACATTCTACTGGATTACACTCGCCTGGGACACATATATAAGGCTCACACTCATATGGAAGTAAATCATCAACATGAATATCATTTCGTAATGGTGGGCCCTCTAACATCTTGTTTGATTGCGTTTCAGTAGTTTTCATTATTACTGGTTTTGTAACGATTTTATTTATATTTTGTGCCTGATCAGGTCGCTTTAAAAGCTTTAAAGTACAAAAACAACGTTTTAATAAAGGATTTACGCCAAATGCCCTCATTGCCCTTTTTTCTCCCTGTGATTCACTGGAACGCACACTGGGTCCTACAGTGCCAGTACTTTTCATAATATGTTTTACTTTTCTCTTGACTTTATATGAATCAGTTCTACTTGGATAAACATTTGTTGCTCTTGCTTCGTCTTTTATTCTACTACCGTCCGCATTTTCTTTAAAAAATTCTACATTAAAGCTAAAATTAGAACCAATTCTAACAATACGCTTATTATCGTTACTTGTGTATTTTCTAGCAAGTCGTCTATCTTCAGAATCATGTTGTCTTCGCTTATTATGTCTCTTAGCTCGCGCTTGACTTGTTCCATCTCTATGCCGCTTACTATAGCCAAAATTACTAGACACTGACTGCGTTCTAACTGATTCGGTTCCAGATGACCTTGAGTATTGTTTGGCTAACCTTTGTTGTATAATTTTATCACATACATACGGATCACATTGGCCAGGAATACAAATCCCAGGTTCACATTCATAGGGTTCCAAGGTTGGCAAAGGTACTTTATGTCTATAATTCATATTTGTATTTATTCGTTTATTTGCAGTCCTGGAATAATTTTCAGCGTATTGCTTGTCATTTTTTTGTTTTTGTCGCAATCCAAGTAAACAAAAACATTTTTGCATTAATGTTGGAGAGTTTTGTTCCTGTGGTATTTTAATGCCTTGAAGCTTTGCAGTACAAAAACAACGTTTTAGAAATGATGTAGTCATTGTTGGTATTTGATTAGTAGGTGTTTCTATTTGAGTTTCCCTATGAGAGACCGCTGTACTGCTTTGTGATAAACTACCTTTAACATGTTTCTTAGGTCTCCTTTCTCTTAAATCATGTTTATATGCCCTCATACTTTTGTCTTCATTATCTATTTCCTTAATGTGTGGTGCTTGTGGTGTACCCTTATAAAATTCGATATTAAAGCTGAAATTCG
The DNA here is from genome assembly GCA_018252035.1 of Urbanus sp. 3 SS-2014. Lineage (NCBI taxonomy): Eukaryota > Metazoa > Arthropoda > Insecta > Lepidoptera > Hesperiidae > Urbanus > Urbanus sp. 3 SS-2014. The sequence continues at coordinate 7,175 of DWMA01000221.1, forward strand.
AACCAATGCGAACTGCTTGCCGTGACGCACGCTCAGAAACACTTGAACTAATACTGTTACTACCCTTACCCCTTCTCCTGTCAGCCTTATATTTTTTGTGTATTCCTTTATGTCTTACGTTGATCCCATGAGTTTGAAGTTTCTTTCCAGCATAATGTCTTTCGTCATTTGTCATACTTGAAATTGACCTTTCTCCGTGTGCTGTGGTAGATACACCGAAATCTTTACGGTTTTTAATTCTCTCTAAGCATTCGTAAGGATTACATTCCCCAGGTATACATATGCCAGGTTCGCATTCGTAAGGTTCAAGATTATATATATGTCGTTTAGGAATATTTTGGTACTTGATATTGCCTGTTCCAATTTTAATATTACGGGATGAAACACTTGGTGGCTGACTTGGAGGTGAAACATTTATTTTTGCATTTTCTCGATGAATTCTGCCTTTCTTTTGCAACTTCAAAGTACAAAAGCACCTTTTCATTCTAGGGGCATAATTTGAACCCCGATCTACTAACGATGAAGTTGACTGCAATTGACTATCTTTACCATATCGAACTCTCTTCCCTTGAGCTCCTTTAGTTCTAGTATTGTATCTAGTATTATAATCTCTATGAGGTTGCTTATAATGTCGTATCCTTTCTTTTTCCCTGTATTCAGTATTGGGTGGTTGCGGCGCATTTTTCGAGAACTCAACATTAAAGCTAAATGAAGATCCTACACGGACTGCTTGTTTATGTTTGGTCTCACGATTGTATTGAGTTTTATGTTTATATGGTATTGACTCTTGTGAATGACTACGAACATGCCTTCTTAATTGCGTACTTTTAGAACCTGATCCTGTTTGAGTAGTAAAACTTGAAATTGATCTATTGTCAGATTGCGTGCCAGATCCTCTATGTATATTTCTCCTTAATCTTCTCATTATACGTCTTTGACATTCATAGGGGTTACATTCACCTGGTACACATATGCCTGGTTCACATTCATAAGGTTTCAGTTTATAATTGTTTTTCCTTCCAGTAGGGACTCTCGCGTGTGAAATTTGTACATTCATTGTATAGAAACATCTTTCTAAGTATTGACTAATACCGGTAATTTTTTTTAGATTCTGTAGTGATGGTTGACTAAAAACGTTCATGCATTCATGGGGGTGTTCATTAATATACCCATAACTAAAACTCTTAAGTGGTTCCTTAATATTATTGTTATCTAACACAGATTCCTTATTCAGCTTAAATTCTCTTATAAATTCAATTTCCATACTTAAGTTTGAATTAAGTGTTATTGGTTGTTTTGACCTCACGGGCATCTCAATTACAGGGAGAAGTTTTAAAGTATTATATTTTGATATAGAAGTAGTAACATATTTCTTAAATAGAAATGAACTAGTGGATATTGAAATCTTTTTATTACATCCAATGACCTGCAATTTTGTATCTTGAGATCCAAAATTATGATGGGAATGTATGCCAGTTTTGGTTGTCATGGCTCTAGTAACCGTGTACATGTTTGGCGCGTAGAATTGATTTCCTGGAGCCCATCCAGTTCGACCTTTATGATATTGTCGTTTTGCCTTTTTTTGTAAATTTAATGTACAGAAACATCTTTTCAACATAGGCCTAACTAAAGATGATCTGTGAACTTTTCTCGGTTCTAATGACTGAGTATCAACATTTACATGATCGACATGTATGTTTGCCGCCCTATTACCTTTATTTTTATGCCGCTTTTGATTATCTTTGGAGATTTTTTCAATTTTGGGTTGTTTAGTTAAAACCAATGCTCTGGTGTGTTCGGGCAATTGTTTAGAAAATTCAATACTGAAATTAAAACTTGATCCAATTCTTACAGCTTGTTTAGAATTTACTGAATTGTATGCTTCACCAGATCCTCCCCTAAGCGCAATAGATTCTTGAGGTATATCATTAAATGTATATTTTTCTCTAATATTTGTTCCTTTTCGAAATAATTTAGGACGCGCCAGAATACCTGTAGATCTTGTGTATGACTGTTCGGTAATGCTTGATATTGATGACATGTTAGGTTTACCAGTGAATACACCATAATCTCTAACATTAACCTGTCTCTTTTTAATTCTTTCTAAACATATATATGGATCGCATTCTCCTGGTACACAAAAATATGGTTCACATTCGTAAGGAAGCAATTCGTAATCATGCCTCCACTTGGTTTTTGTTCCCCTGTCTATAGTTTCTGTTACTGGTACTATTTCATCGAATGTCTGCGTAATTGCAGTTAATGTCTTCCCCTGTTTTATTTTCTTCTTAATATTTTTATTTTTATACAATTTCAAAGTACAAAAGCACCTTTTAAGTACTGGTCCTATATTTCGATCTATGTTAGTAACTTGTGCAAACATAGATTTATTAATTTTATTATATTCTTGATATCCACCCTCTTTTAATTTTGGCTTTTTATATTTTACCTCTGCTGGCCTGCTTACGTTCGATATGTCTTCTTCATTTTCTACAGTTGGAGTAATCTTGTCTTTATAGAACTCGATATTGAAACTAAAACTAGAACCGATGCGCACTGCCTGTCGGTCGGCAATATCTTTAGTTTGATCCAAGGAAATATGTTCCTTATATCTTTTGGGAGCGCTTGTTTTGACAATTCTTTTTGAAATTACCGACGATTGTACATTTTTAGTTCTGACAGCGACAGGCTTTGAAACAATACTAGAAGCGGATTTGGTTTGACGTGAACTTGTATAAGACCCTCTATCATAAGTTTTTATTTTAATGTTTCTTCGATCTATAAGTTGTTTACAAAGTATCGGATCACATTCACCAGGAACACAAACTCCAGGTTCACACTCATATGGAAGTAGTTCATATGTTTTAGGCAAATCTAAACGGTCCTTTTTTTTCGTTTCAACATTTTTATCAAGCATCGCAGGAGGAATTTTAGTTGTTATAGAGGTTACGGTTCCGGTTGTAGATGTATGTATTCTTTTATTGGGTTTTTTGAATTGGTTTAATTTTAACGTACATATACATTTTTTAAAAGTTGTTTTTGCTTGTTTATACTTGGCTTTTGCCAAAGAACCTTTGTTTTTTAATACTTTGGGTGGAATATGACTTCTTACGTTATGAGTATGTTTTACTTCCTCTTTTATATCCGGGACCTCTGTTTGATAATGTTGTTGGACATTTTCTTCATTTTGATTACCTTTTTTGTAAAATTCTATACTGAAACTGAATTTTGATTCAATTCGAACAGCTTGTTTATTAGGACTTTCATGAATAGCAGAAGTTTGATGGGTTTCCTCTTTCTTTTTCACTCCTATAGCTAAATTTCTATCAATTGCCAGAACTGCATTTTTTGTCATACTTGACACAGATTTCGTCCCAAGAAATTGATGTACTTTTAATTCTTTAGCACGATGAGGTGTTTCTAATGATGGTTTTAGAATAACTTGTGATCCTTTGTGATGTCTATGCACTTTTCTATATTTACCTTTATGAGCATCTAGTCTTACCCTCTTCCCAGTTAGATGTATACCGGAAGGTTGGCTAGAACTACGTGTATCAGACCTATCTTGGTTTATGAAGTGCTGTCTGTCTTTTCGTCGAATTTCTAGTTTGTTTATAGAAGGTGATTCCACCGACTTTTCAACAACAAACTGTTGAATACTTGTTTTACCTTCACTACCCTGTTTCGCTCCTTGTCGTATTTCCTTTCTCACTTCTTTCGTTTCAAATATTACGCGTTGTCCCATTATTTCATTGCCACCTTCAATGCGTAATATCGGTTTTTGCTTTCTGATATGTGTCGCAACATTCGTAGCAAATTGTTCAGACTGAACACTGCTACTAGATTTTCTTATAGGTACCTCACCAATATTAACTTCTCGATTAAACGTTTCATAATTTACTGCATCTTTATGATCCCGCTTTGTTTTCCGTTTACGTGATCTCCGTAGTTTCAATATTCGAAAGCATTCTTCAGGTTCACATGTGTCCGATACACATTCTAAATCGCATGTCCAGTCTTTCATTTCTTGTTTTCGTTTTAGATAATCTTTAAACTTCACTATAGAATCCTTTTTTATTTTGAAATTTGTTTCCTCTTCAGGGTAGTCGATGTATTCAAATGCCTTATTTTTTCGCTGGAGACCTTTTACTGCTTCTAGAGATTTTCGTACGCCACTCTCAATATTGGTTTTCAACTTATCCTTCGCCTGTTTCATTTGTTCAATTGATTTCTTTGTCCGAAGTTGAACATTTTCTTTCATGTTCGCTACAGATTCATTAACTTTTTTCATATCTTCCTTTAATTTATCTTGAAGTTCTTTATATTTTTGAGATGATAGTCCTGCAAACTTATGTAATTTTGAATCTTTCATCAGTTCTCGATGTTCCAAGGTACGGATTGGTATAGGTGGAGGAGGACGCATCTTTCGCATCATGGCCTTCGAATGTTTTTTAATTGTTTCACTAAATTTGAATGTACATATACACGGATCCGATCTTATATGTTTTGATCTAAAGCGTACACCCTTCTTATATCTTTCTCCTGCTCTACCATGTATTCTTTGACCATGTTGCACTCTATGGCCATATTGCGCTTTATGACCATATTGCGCTCTATGACCATGTTTAGCTTCAAATCTTCGACTGTGAGATCGTTTGTATTTATGTTCTTTTTTATCACTTTCTAAAATTTTGGTTTTAGAAGAGCAACTGCAACAGCTACAGCATTCACTTAACTTTTTTGGACCAGGTACTTCACCTTTATCAATAATATCAACTAATTCTAAGATTGCACCACTTTTTTCTTTGTCATTTAAAGTTTTTATAGCGTGGTGGTGTTTTCTTGGCCTTAAATCTGCGTTTTTATCCAAACTTAATGTGCTGTCAGAAATAAGGCGAGCTCTAAGATCATCGTAAACTGCCCTGGTTCTTACTAACCTATTAAGCAACTTTCGTTCGCGTAAAGGAATATACTTTCCATAATACAAACGATCTATTCTGGAGCCATGTGCAATATATTTTCTGATAGAAGGTTGCTCAGACTCACTTTTATAGAGACATGATGTACAGGAACAACTCTGGCTGGCGCTGCCCGTCCTCTGTACAGGCTTCATGGCTGATGTGTCGCTTTTCCGCATTCAAGATGTCATTACCGTTATGAAGATAAATTACAGCACGAAATCTTCGAACAAATACAAATTTTCATACCACAAGCCTCTTCACTATACAGTTCACAAAAGGACCATCTGAAAAACATTTTCTGATTAAGACTACGCAGGTTTATGTGAAGAATATCGATTATATTTCATGTTACTGGTATGTAATTTATCAATTTTTTTATTAGGTAGGTTAGTCAGTTGGCTGCTAGAGATGGATAGAGGCAGAGCCGGTCTTAGTCATCTACCCCCAGCTCCCCGGATGAGTCAAACATTTGGCTCGCGGGCGTGTTATATATTTATCCTCCTTTACCAATCCTTATGTGTATTATAAAATAAAAGATATTGCGGTTTTTTAGAGTGCAAGCGCTCGTCCAATGTCCCTCCTCTCTAACGTCATACTTTATCCAATGCCGGCTGCACTGTATAAAGGACAACGTCTTTCACAAGCTCTATTATCAATCGTCGAATTGACTTAGTTATATTTACGGGGCAGCTCAACGTGCACAAACCTAAACTTCGTCATTTTGTTATGCACTATGGGCGGCGGTTTTTTTTTATAATATACATAGATGTAAGAAACCAGCGTTCAGTATACTAGAAGGGTGTGGTAAGGAAGACATACTTATTTGAGGCGTTCCAACTTAGTCCTCAGGGGTAGCAACACATT